>JAJJMC010011023.1:2566445-2583476 GCA_023531435.1 Papaver californicum | reverse complement strand
ACACACACACACACACACACACACACACACACACACACACACACACATCAATATTTAACTGATTTAAGCAGAAATTTTCTCCATTATCCAATGGAACAACACTAAGCTTCTTCCTAAATAATAATAATAGCAGAAATATGAACGCTTAGATCGAATAGATTCAGGCATCACTACCAGTAGGACTTGATAAAAGAACTAGGTCAAGTTTCAAACCTAGTTATGATGAAAAACAGTTTCCGAAGATGAAGTTGAATTTTGCTGAACTAGTGATAAAAAATCAAACACAAGAAATTAAATCTGAAATAACCTGAAGATTGAAGATTACCATCATAGACTCAATCTAAGCAGTTGAGGTGGAAGAATCAAGTTCCAACGGAAAACACTTGAAAAACCTAAGTCGCCAAGATCTCAAGTGATTTAAACCAAATTCCTAATCTAAGAAACTTGCTTAATCTTGTGTGAAGACGTATCAGTGAAGTATCAAGATCAAATCAAACTTCACACGAAGAACCACCAGTAACATAAACTTCATGTGAACCCTATGAATCTTCAACAACAACAAAAATTTGATGAAGACAACAGCAGAAGAACATGAGTCAAAGAAAATTAAGGTTAAAATCAGCAGAAGAAGGATCGATACCCCTGAGAATGCCTACATTTTACTGAAACGATTAAAATCAATTTGACTGTAATAAAAATTAATCATTACAGACACAGGACAAGAGTTTATATAACTCTCTCTCGATTCAATTCTCTCTTACACTCATACGTGCTTATGACACACATACTGTACACTTATAAATCACACACTCACACACTCTCTATGTTATTAAAATAGTGAAATAAATGATAATGGAGAGGAGATTGTGCCTGTGAAATAAAGGGTGATTCAAGTTTCAGACAAGAATAAGAAGAAGTAGCAGAGAAGAGGTTAGGGCAGGGATTAAAGATGGGTTTTGGTTAAACTGAAACAAGAGCGAGAATATATTGTTGTCGTGATAAATGAGTTTGCTTTGAACTTAAATTTGGACGAATAAAATCACATACAAAAAAGGTAGAGATTGTAGTCGAGTTTGTGTGGGGTTAGACTTGATTTTCTGTGACCGCAAATGGTTGTTGTGTTCACTGCCATATGATGTATGGCCGGAAATAAAGAGAATCAGGTGGATCTGGGCAGTGCGTTTCAAGTTTGAGGAGACAATGAGATTGAATTAGAGCGAAGAAAAGAAAGGGAAGAAAAAGCTTGCTTCTGCCGAGTGTTGGAGATTGAATGACCGAAAGAGTTAGCCGTGAAAATGTTGAGGTTGCACGTTAGTCTTGCGAAACTGACAGGCTTATGTGATTACTTAGATTCTGTTTTAGGCATATCAAGTTTTTGGGATTTGTTTTGTGGCCGTAAGTTTGGGCTTAGCAGGTTTATGAAAAGCTTTTCAACGGATGTGGGCAATTTCGCCTAGATTTAAAAATTGGGTTATTGTGTTTTACAAGGAAGGTGAAATTGTTTTGGGAGTAGGGTTTGTGCAAGAGAAGCTATATAAGAGCAACTTCAACGAGAGTGAGAGAAATCTAGTTTAATTTTCATCTTTTCTTCTCACCTCTTCTACTCTTTTTTGTAGGTTCGCGCGGGGAAAGTTTCTCGACGTCTAGGTTTGCAATTTATTTCTTTAATTAAATTTTGTGAACTCCAATTTATAAGTAGTTAATTTTATTATTGGTTAGGGAATAGTTGAGTTTCACAATACATGATTCTTTGATTAATAGATTAGTTTTGTCTCACAATTATCGTTCATAATTTACCGAAAATATCGCCATGTATGATTGGGTGTTTGTTAGTTAAGTGGACAACTGATTGAACTCACATTCATATATAGAGCTAATTTAATGAGTATTACACGCAAAAGTGATATTCCTTGAATACAAGTAGCATAGTGCCATTACGGATTGTCGTGATACTTTCTTGATACATGAAAATCCATTATTGAAACCAAAGGATCATTATTAGTTTTGTAAGCCCAAGTCCATAGAAGGATTGGAGACTCGGGGTCTTGGTTCGGCCCACAGTAGGGACTTGGTCTGACCCAAAATCCATCGTCCAAGGGGAGAAAAGGAAACATAGAAAACAAAGAAAAAATAAAAGGATATTGACTAAGAAGTTAAAAGTAGCTTAGGAGAAAGAAATAGTATTTTCAGTAATAAAGGGTAGTAAAGTACATATGTCAGTCTTAGGTAAGATATATATAAACTATTGATGGGAAATTTTGTTTCTCTTTCATTTTTAGGTAAAAGGAATAGTACTTGTTGTGATTTGGATCAACCTCCTTCTTATTTTCATCCTAAAACAATCAATATTTTATTTATTTTAATCCTTTATATATTTAAAAAAAAAAACAGGCAGAAAAACTAGAATCTAGACCTTAAATCCATGGCTGCTACAGAGGTGCCATGAAGCAATAGAGAATATAGGTGCATAAAACTTCTTTTGCCACTATCAAAGAGAATATGGGTGCATAAAGTGATAAAACTTCTTTTGCCACTATCGAACGATGTTACCTTCGTGACATTTAACTACAAGTTGTGCTCACCAAATATTTGTTAAACGCCATTTTCAGATTGTCATTATCATGAATCACAAAATTAATACACCCAACTACACGGAGTCTGACATCAATTAAGCCTGTGGTGTAATCGCCATCATTTCCATCCGGAATCAGGTTTTAACAAGAATACCACAAATGAACTTATTTCCAGCAAACCATCAACCTTCTAATGTTCAAATTAAAAATGACATTTTCAGTTGAAGGTTTTTGGAATATGGATGGATGAGTATTGAATTCTAACTACTTCTTCTAATACTAAAATATAAAAGTTTTGTAAGTAATCAGAAAATACAGTAGTAATCATGAATCAAACTCGTGTCTAAAACACGTATTACACAGCAAAATAGCTAGACCCAATCAAAATTAGACTATAAAAGAAGAGAACTTTCCTTACGAACTTGCTCACCCATTGTCTTATCATTCTTAGTGTTTTTTCCTCTACAGAGAGAGAAACAATAACAAAAGAAGAAAAGACCAAAACAAGAAAAACTCAAAATGGAGATTAAAAGTAATAGTAGTAGTAAAAGGATTCAGAGCATAACAATGGTTACTCCAGTTGTAGTACTTCTACTTTGTATGGTATTAACATCTACTCCTACTGTGTCAGCACAGGGACCATTACCAGCAGGAGTACCAGCAGAAGCACCAACAGTGGTAGCTGATTCACCAACACTGTCTGGTTCAGATGATTGTTTCTCAAAGATATTAAACATGTCAGATTGCCAGACTTACGTCGAACCGGTAGTAATCTCACTACACCAGCGAAAGGATGTTGTCCTGCCTTTTCCTGTCTTGTGGAAAGTTCTCCGATATGTTTGTGTCAACTTCTTGATAACTCAAGTAGCTTTGGGATCCCACTTGATGTCAATAAATCCCTAAATCTTCCTAAAGTCTGCAAAGTTGAAACTCCTCCGGTTAGTCTATGCGCAAGTAAGTTATATATATATATATCTACTTATTCCTCCTTTACTAAGTTACTTTTGGTGCTTATTACTATCCTCATCATAATTATTGTCTTACATTAGTTTTTGAAGTATTCTTCACGATCTGTTCTATTAGATTAGAATAATTAGATACTCATTGGTCCCCTAAGGATTTTGTAATGATTAACTAATCATTCCATATTGAGGTGACACAAGTAGTAATATAAATATGTTAATAATCAACCCAAGTTTTAGTATTTGTGGTAATTAAACAACCGGAAAACATGCTGGATTTTGTCTTCTGTTCTCAAACAACTAGTTTCTTTTTCTTTTGTTTTTGGGTGAAAATTGTGGATCTCGACAATCTAACGCTGATGAGTTTACACTTCCGACAAATTAGAAAACAAATTATCAAATTAGGGAAATGTAATTGTAGTAATATCATAGATTACCTATAGTAAAATAGTTTTACCACTAAATAAGTAAATATGCAACTAATGTTTTTTGTATGACGGCCATTGGAATTCCAGTAGGTGGAGCTCCGGCATCAAGCCCAGGATCAATGTCTCCAGGTACCTTTTGTTTTTTGGTTGAGGTCTTTTTTATGTTGAAAATTTCAAATTGTTAAGGAGAATCAAAATGGAATTATCCAGGTAAATTTATCAAAATGAATATATACTATGTGTGTTTTCTTTTTATACTCCAATCTTTTCATTTGTTGTGATTAGGAGCACCAACTGGATCAATGGGGCCAATGGGACCGTCGGGACCAATGGGACATTCACCGGATACATCATTGCCTCCGTCCCCAAACCATTCTTCATTCATTCAAAGCTCTATCCTGGTTTATCTCTTCGGAATAGTTATTGCAACTATATTCTGAGAGCAACGATAAACATGTTTATCGTAGAAATAGAGAATTTGATTTATTTGTATTTGTTATTGTTGTTGCGTGGTGGCATTTCATATTATCAAAACTTAGTATTTAAATAACAGATATGTGAATACCCTTTACAAATGAATTCCCTATTTATATTTTCATTTATTTAATTTTTTGATGCAAATACGAAAAGTGCGAATGTGCAAAAGTTGCACTCGTTATTTGAGAGTTTTCGTACAGACATTTTTACTTATCTTTCTCGAAAAAGCAGATCAAATGCAGATGAGATATGAAGATGGATAAGAAATTGAAAACTCGGAAAATAACGTTTTCAAGGTACAGATAAGAGGATTTAATGGGAATGCAGTGATTAATGTGTGTGAAATGAATGCTAGCCGAGCTATATTTCGGTGGAATTGAATTCAACATGCATAAACATGTGAGTAATGTGACTACTGCTGGACATACAGTAAATGTACAGCACAGCAGGATTGAATTCTTGTAACCGTATACAGTAAAACCTCTATAAACTAATAATGTTGGGATCGAGATATTTTATTCATTTATCGAGATATTATTATATCGATAAATTAATAATTTATTAATTTAAAGAGGTTTTACGTATTACCTTTAAATTTCCAAGTCCAATGTACTAATACAATGTATATTAGTTAGAGATGAAAAATAAATTACAAAAACAAGTTCCAAGGCACATTTTATGAATATACATTTACAAATTAATTGAATTTGTCAAGTTCATTGTTTTTGAATAAGTAAAAAGTTAGTTCATGGTACCAAAAAGTTGGTCCATGGTACCAACGCAGTACATTAAACATGGTTAGAAATTGATCACTATAAAATGTCCATTGAATTTTTTTAAAATCACATCAACTATGGCTCCTAAACTAAAAGGTGTTCAAAAATCAACAATGACCGATCAACAACGAAAATTGTTATGCGAGTATAAGAGAGATCACCAAGGATGCACTCAACAAGATTTGGTGCAGTGGGTTGACAAAACTTTCAATTTGAAAGTTAGTCAAGGAACAATATCAAACACTCTCAAGCGATCATCAGAGTTCCTATCAGCTGACTTTGACAAAGGTGGATCTTCCAAGCGTCACAAACCAGCCATGTACCCGGACATGGAGAAAGTTGTTTATGAATGGTTTCTCCAACATCAAGAGCGTGTGAATATAACAGGAGAGCTAATCATAGAGAAGGAGTTTGAGGCGCTGAAGCTTTTGTATCCACAGGATTCTTCAGAGCATAAACTTTCACAAGGATGGCTTGAGAAATTTAAGTTAAGGCATGGTATCAAATCATATCGCCGTTTCGGAGAAAGTGGCTCAGTCGACACACATGACATGGAGAAGAAATTGGAGTCTATATGGGAAAAAATTGATCAATTTCCTATGAAAGATGTTTTTAATATGGATGAAACTGGTTTGTTTTACAGGTTACAAGCTGACCATTCACTTGCAACAAAACAACTTGAAGGTAGGAAACAGGACAAGGAAAGACTTACAATTGTTATTTGTTGCAATGAGGATGGCTCGAAAAAAATTTCTCTATGGATCATTGGTAAGTATGCAAAGCCACGTTTTTTTAAGAATATCAACATGAATAGCCTAGATTGTGAATACCGTGCCAACAAAAGAGCATGGATGACTGGGTTGCTTTTCGAAGAATATGTTCGTTGGCTGGATGAAAAAATGGACGGTCGAAAAATTCTCTTGGTAGTGGATAATTGTCCAGCCCATTCAATAATATCCAAGGGTTGCAAAACATTGAGTTGTTTTTTCTACCGCCAAACATGACTTCAAAAATTCAACCATGTGATGCTGGGATAATTAGAGCCTTTAAAATGTACTACCGTAAAAGGTTCTACCGTAAGATTTTGGAAGGTTATGAGTTGGACATTTCTTCTCCGGAAAAGATTAATGTTTTAGGTGCTATCAATTTGGCCATCTCAGCTTGGAGAAATGTGCAACAAGAGGCCATAGCAAATTGCTTTCGACACCGTAAAATTCGTTCAGCGAATCCAACCGGCTCAAGTGATTTAAACGATGTAAATTCTGGGGAAGACATTCGTGAGCTTGAGAACTTGATTACAGGTATGCATTATCGGCACAAAATGGATGTGAATCACTTGCTATATTATCCTGGTGAAAATAATGAATGTTACGAGGTTCAAAGCATTGAAGAAATTGTGGCGGATACCATTCAAAATCCGGTCGATGACGAAGTTGAGGATGATTCAATAGCTTTGGAACCGGTCACTCGGAAAGAAGCATTGCAAGCGGCAACAACTCTTCACAACTTTTTGTTGCAATACGAGAAGACAATGCCCCAACTCTTAAGTGCAATGAGGAGATTTAAAGATGAACTCAATATAGATTTGAAGTTCAACAAAAAATAAATGACTATAGATTCATTTTTTACTAAAAAATCTTAGAATTTGGAATCTTTTAGTAATTATTAATTTATAGTTTCATTGGGACCAATATATATACACTGGATTTCAAAAAAGTTATTATCTTATTATTTTATCGATTGGGGTCCAATTTTATACTGGTCCCAAGTTGGGAATGGACAAATTATTAATTTTATCGAGGTTATTAATTTATCGAGTATTAATTTATAGAGGTTTTACTGTAGTTGTTGTTCAGTTATAGATCAGTTGTAGTTTCCAATTGCATTTTGAAAGATGGCTGCAAAGGACTAATTATTGGCGCTCAGGGTGCAAACGGTTACATATTTCTTCCCTTTATGACATGTGGCATTTGAATTTTTTTTTTTATAAGGCCAAGTACTATGGTATGCCATTTCGTGTCAAACCAAGCCAAACCAAGAGACACCAAATAACCAACCACTATGGCATTGCCATTTGTTTAGCTTATAGAGATGAAAATTCAGTTTCCATTAACAAGTTGGAATACGGAAGGTAAGTTTTCGCCTCAGAGGTATAAGCCTTCGGGAGAAACCCCAGTTTTCCGTTCTCTTCTATTCTTTTTGTTTCTTCCTCTTCTACCCCATTCTTATATCTATCACCCCTTTTTGGATTTCGAGTATGTTATAGATCAAATTTTTAAACAATATCAAAGGGTTTGTTCTCCAATCAAAGGTGTTTCTACGATATCTTTCAATTTCGATTTTCATCCACAAAATCATCAAAGGTTCATAATTTAACTCTTAGGGTTTGTAATTTTCTTATAATCATGAAATTGTTGATGTTTGACTGATGATGGATAGTAATTAATGTTGTATGGATGTATATACAATTAAAAATCCATGTTTAACTTGTTATTTGATGATTAATTTGTGATTAAAGTGTATTGAAATGTGATGTTTATATGTGTGACAAAAATTTGTTCAAAATTCAAATGCAATGGTATATGTTAGGATTTTTGTGATGCCAATATGTTGAAACGTAAAGATATATATATATATATATATATATACATATGTGTTGTAGGATTGAGGATGTCAGACAATTTTTATTGCACTATGCATTCTAGACACCCGGTTTCATTGTGTTATAATGATGATCATAAGTTTAAATTCCCTAAGGGATAATATAGGGATATGATAAGAAAACATCGAGGCAATACAAGCCATGTTAGTGATTTAAATGTCATTATTTCCCAGAATCACCATGCTAAAGTAATTATCGATAATTGTGGGTTTGGATCAATGTTTAGAATAGTTTCTCTAAAAATTAACGACATGGCTCTAACCGTCGGTATATGTGAGAGGCGGTGGCACACCACCAATAAATTTCACTTCCATATTCTTGAAATAATCTTTACACCATGGGACTTCATACAAATATCATGCATACCCATTGACCAAGAACCCGCATAAGATTACAAAATTTTTTAGTACAAAAAAGTTGCACTACAATGGATAGATTATTTGCTCCCCTTCTTCCAAAATGAGAAAAAAAAAAGAAAAAAGGAAAGGGAGATACGAAGAATAAGAAAAAAAGAAGAAGGGGAAGAATAAGAATAAGAAGAATTACGATAATGACAACGAAAACGAGTACAACTACAAGAAGTTACTACCCAGAACGTTGTTGGTATGAGAAAGAAACTTTTCTCACGAGTTGGGATTAGGATGTGTGTGATAAGATCATTTCTTGAATATAGAAAAACCAATTCAATGACGAGTGTTAGGAACAAATAGAAAGGTGATTTTTGATGTGGGTTAAAGGTAATGTGCTTTTACCAAACAAGAACGGTATTGTTCCCTAAAGGAGGCTAAGGGTGTTTAGGGATTCAAATATACGCAACACTTAAGATTTGGGTTCTGTCATTTATGGTCGTATGTTATGGAGTTTGAGTAAGGGAGTACTGCAAGAGAAGCACGATCTCTGGTTCTTTTGGTATGTATTAATAGTAAACATATTCATACCAACTCTTAAATTTATTTTGTAATTGTTGAATGTTAGTTGTCACTAATCTGTAAATGTTTGTGGTTTTGAGCGTATTTTCGTTGTCTATTTCCCAACATAATTTTTCTAAGCGAGGAAGATTTTGATCCATGGTAGGTGGTCGCTTATATATGTTATGACAAAGAAAGATATATAGAAGAGGTAAACAACTTGATACCGGTATATCCATTCAACATCAACGTTTCATAACCAAATAGACAACCTCCCCACTTTTGCAACAACATGGATGTCGTGGTTTGGAAGTAGATGACATCATAATAAACAGGTGAGACATGCAAAGCTTTTCTAAAGGACGTGAAGTGTTTTTTGATACATATGGAAATTCCGCCGTGTACCCAGGAGAACTGTGTCTCATACAAATTGCAAACCTTTTTTTTTTTTTTGAAAAGAAAACCGATTATACTAGAAATTATAAAAGAGAAAGAGTTTTCCTGAGATTACATCAGTCCCTAAATTTGTCCCAAAAGACCACTACCGCAACCTTATTACCTAATTATCATCACTAATACCCGTACCATTCTTCTACATAAATAAAAGCAAAAAGTTCAATTATTTTACACCGCATGATGACATCATTGAATCAAAATTCTAATTGTAAGTACATTATGCAGTTCATTCATATGTGTCAACATTTTCTAGACTTTTTCTCGGTAAAAATCTCATATATAGACATAAATTCTTAAATATTGGGAACTAAAAAAAATTCATCTCCAATCCACATCCATTTTACTCTCTTAGTCTCTTAAGTGTCATCTAATAATTGGTTAACAATTTTTGTATTTTTATTTTCTAATTTGTTTCAATAACATAAAAAAGACAAAGATGGGAAGACATCTTCTAGGTGAATGTGTAGTTCTAGACATTCCCATAAAGAATGTCTACCCAAAATTAGGCCACATCATCTATACATTAAATTAAGGATGTAATTAATGTTTAATGTAAGCAACATGAGAAGTGTTAGCTACATTTGTTTAATGTCCAAACATTCTCAGGATTCTGGTTTATAGAAAAAGCCTAAACACTCACAATCTTTATTGCAATTATCTCTACACTCATCCAATTTCAAGGATCCATCACCTTTACTAACGATGTATCCATCACTTGTTTATTCTAAGTCCATTCTCTTTTGCTATAAGACCACTCAAGTTTGTTTCAAAATTTGACTAATACAGATCTAAGTAATTATGGATTTTTAAGGTAGAATTGTTGATCATTTAATGTTTTCCGTTATAGGCAGTTGATCAATAATGAAATGAAGTTACTTTGCAGCAATTACTTTTGAAGATTGAATAATTGAAGATGAAAGACTTTTATTTTTGGTTCTAATCTTTGTGTATAACTTTATGCAAACTTGATTATCTAGGGTTACACAAGCAGTTTATCTTGATAAACACCAGTCTTATAGAAGATTGAACAAACTCTCGAGTTATATTAAGTTGCTTGGATATAACTTGTTCATCAAGATTGATTCTTTCAAGAATCATTGTTTTGGTTTGATCTTTTGACCAAAAGAGCTTATTGATTAAACTGAATATCATTTGACTGCTTTGTCAATGCTATAAAGATTGATTATATGTGATTAACAAGTGAGTTGGTTACTGAAGCAGGTTAGTCATTTACTGTTTCGGGTTACGATCCAAAGGAGTCAGGTGCAGAAGTCTTCACAGTGGTGAAGTGACTCAAGATAGTGGACTCTATCTCGGGATTCACGGGTGTTGGCCTGATTGGTTGTAGGCGCAGGGATACTGGGGGAACTTGGTAACTTAGAGTAGTTTACTTGGTCTCAACTATACCGAAGTTGCGGTAGTCAATTTGTATATCGGCTTAATTACGATAGTATTCAAAACTAGACTAGGTCCTGGGGTTTTTCTGCCAAGCAGTTTTCCTCGTTAACAAAACTGGTGTATTTGTGTACTTTTACTATTTTCGTATTAAATTTATTTAATTGTAAAAGCATTTTTCCTATACTCGTATGCTTGAAAGATATTGAATTTAAAATATTTCTAGAGTACTTGGTACTCTCATCTTTTCACATACTATTGACGTTTGGGCTAATAATGTTCCAGTATGTTTAGAAGAATTGCCTCGTGAACCTATCAAGATGATGTGTTTATAGACAAGTGGTAAGAAAGTTCGTTGCTCAGACTTGTGAAGATTGATTTTAGATTTAATTTCTAATACTAAAACTAACAAATATATACAAAAGATGGTTGCAATATTAAGGATAACTGAGACATAAGATTCCACCATAAATAATCAAGTGGTGCATATATTAATTCCTAACAATTTTATCTCATATTATTGACTCTATTTCTTTGCCAAAGGTAGTTTTTTAAAACATTAGATATAAATCTTAAGCATGGCTCATCAAAAGCTCAAAGTCTAAGCATACACCATCAAACAAAATCACAACTAATTAGTGAAAGTCATAAATCAATTAGAAAAAGTGCAAAAAGTCATAAAATAATTTATTTATTTACCACAATCATGAAATATGGCTTCCTCCATTATCCAGTGATAGGGTTTAGCTCATCACCCTCAAAACACTCTCATAAGATAGGTACACAGCTCAAAAATGCTTGAGAATAAGAAAAGATACAAGAAAGAACCGACCAACTGAGTCACTGAATGAATAAAATGATTTGATGAATAAACGACTGACTTCGGGCGAAGTAAATAAAGCACAGTTCTTTTGTGTAAAAAATTGTTGCAGAGATTGTAGAAAATACCGTTACAAAAGCAGCTTAATTCAAGAGTAAAGACCACGGTTAAAAATGACAGTTCAAAACTGTGTTATGTTCTTCTTCTTCACGTGAGGAACCCGTGGTTTTAACAACTTTGATGAATACAGGGAAGCAAATCCCATATTTCCGGATTTATTTCCTCCTTTCTGTTATGCGAGAATTTTTTGTTGATAAGGTTTGATTTAGTTTCCATTCTTATTACAACTCTTTATTAATTAAGGTAGGAAGACATCCTGTCTTGAATCTTGCAAGAAATACCAACTCTTTAGCTAACAGATTCACGCTGCTTCGAGAAAGAGAAAGAAAACTTTCGCGCCAAAATTGAATTTTGAACTTGAAGGAGAATGTGGTCCCCTTAACAACTTCATGGGTTCCTTTAAAAATACTCATGGATGCCTTAATCAATTTTTATCCAAATTTTTCGCATATGTTTATTCATCGAGAATACGTACAACTACAATAAAATAACATTATTAATGTAAAAATTGAGTTATAGCAGTATGAATATGGGCTCAAATAAGACACAAAATTGTGTCTATCAAATACTCCCAAACTTATTATTTTGCTAGTCCTCGAGCAAATCTAATCTAGAAATAAAAATCCTAGCTCACTTTCGCAGGCATCGCGATTGCACTATTGTGTGCAACAAGCCTTTAAACCCCCAAGTGGCCTTAGTTGACGAGTTTTTTATCGTGAGGTTTTACAAGAGATATACCCACAAAACCTTTTAATCCATCCATATCTACTTGTGAACGATTGAGGGTAGACACTAAACATTCTATTTATTTGGCTACTAAATTCTTTGGCTATGAGAGGAATTATCCTATTTTGAATCCAATTGATGTACACAAGTTTGGACTCAAGCGTACTAAAATTCAAATATAAGAAAACAAAGCTCTACTCATAAAGTCGTACAATGGACCACAATACTCGGAATCTAACAAACCACAAACATATGAATAAATTAAGAAGATGGATATAGAGATAGAAGCGTGCGCATGTTGACTAAGGTGAATGGTGTTTCCAAAATATCTTTATGAACATCATGCCAAGGTGAACTCTAATGGATTGATATTTGCACCCACTGGTATGAATCCTAATTCTAGTATCGACTCAGCTGGTACATACAAGGGCCCTAGCGGTCGATTTATTGATATATACAAATTTTTTTTATTTCATTTTAATTTTTTTTTTCGACAACATGATTAGATCTTTTGAATCTAAGCGCATACTCCTTCTCAGCAAATTACATGATAGTTCCCATGGATCCTGCATTCCACGCTTGCTTAGGCGACGGTGACAGGGAGAACACACATATTTCTATCCAATTGTCTTTATTTTTTTTATTTTTTTTGGTCAAGTTCAATTAAAATAATGGGGATTGATCTTAATCATTCTGATTCATCCAAGCGGCGACAACAAGGCGATACTAGTTCCCCACCAAATCACTTAGAGAAACACAAAAAGTTGTAAAAATAAAAAAAGAACGTGATATGGTGACGACTCCGAGAAATAGTGATGACTCCGAGAAATGGTAACGAATATCGTGTTATTTCTAACACCTGAGATTTGTCCTTTTATGAATAGACCATTTAGTTGGGCCCCTTAACTCTTACAACCAAGAAATTTGCTTCCATCTACTTAGGATAATTAGTGTCATCCTGAATTGTTCACAAGTTTCTAAATTTTGTATTTTTATTATTGCACTAAAAGTTTCTCCCTTACCCCCAAACTTAAATCTAACATTGTCCTCAATGTTCTAAAGATAAAATTAAAAGAATTAACATGGAGAAACTGTTACTGTAACACCCGTAATTTTCACATGACGTTTACTGAGGGACGCGTCATGACATGGGATGAAGCTTCATCCTAATCTTATAAAGCTTACTTAGGAATGCATCAGGGTTTGGATGCATTGACCTTGAATTATAGTGTTAAGGCACAATTATGCGTGATGCATATTCGAGGATGCATCACAAGTCAAAAATGACCCTTACCCGGGAAAGGCACAAATGGCCTTGACGCGTATCCGAGAGCGCATCATAGTGCTAAGACACTATTATACCGTGATGCATGATTGAGAATGCATCACTGAACCAATGTTGCATACCCGAGAATGCATTACAATGCTAATGCACTATTATGTCGAGATGCATGATTGAGAATGCATCATTGAACCAATGTTGCATACCTGAGAATATATTATAGTGCTAATGCACTATTATTTCGTGGTGCATGATTGAGAATGCATCACTGAACCAATGTTGCATACCCGAGAATGCATTAAAGTGCTAATGCACTATTATACCGTGATGCATGATTGAGAATGCATTACTGACCCTATGTTGAGTACCTGAGAGCGCATCATAGTGCTGAAGCACTATTATCCCGTGATGCATGCCCGAGAATGCATCACTAGAAAGTGCAGTATATGAATGTCATTTATCCTCCTTATATCCACTTGTAGAAATGCTAATAAAACATATATATGGAGGAGGTGTTGGTTGGAAATCGATGATGCTTAGAGGCACCAACCAGAAAGAGGATTTTCCTAGAGGCGCCAACCAGAAGTGGATTTTCCTAGAGGTGCCAACCAGAAAGCGGATGTGGCTAACCAGTTGGCGTTTTTTCCTAAAGTGTAGTCGGTGGGTGTCACTTCCTTTTTTTTTTATTTATTTGTAAAAATACGAATAAAACATATATAAGGAGGAGGTGTTGGTTGGTAATCAATGATACTTAGCGATGCTAACCAGAAATCAAAATAGCCTTAGCTATGCTAACCAGAAAACAAAATAGCCTTAGCTATGCTAACCAGAAAGCGAAATAGCCTTAGCTATGCTAACCAAAAAGCGAAATAGCCTTATCTATGCTAACCAGAAAGCGGATATGCCTTAGCTATGCTAACCAGTTGACGAAATTGCCTACCCATGCTAACCTGTTGGCGGAATTGCCTAAAGTGCAGTAGATGAATGTCCCTTACCCTTCTATTCCAAACATATGGAAATACGAATAAAACGTATATAGGGAGGGAGCTTTGGTTGAATGTGCATGAACGGTAATGCACATATATACGATGTGGCCGATATGTTGGTGCATACTTTGCTTAAGCATCAATATGCTTATAGCTTAGCCGATAGAGCATGAGTTAAGCGAAATCATTATTCATCCATGTTGCGTACTCGAGAGTGCATTATTCATGATAAATAACGATAGTTAGGCAAAAGCTGGTGCATACATTGCGAAAGTCCCTTGACCTATACAAACTAGGCTTTGCTTGGCCTTTGGCCTTGTAACGAAGTTGAAATCGATGTTGGCTTTGCCTTAATAGGCTTAAGTTGCTTGTTCCTTTCGAATTGACCCTTGGATGAACTACAATCATGCTTGATCCCTTCAAGGTACGGGTTGGGTACGTAGGCAGCCGCAATGCAATGCATTGAGGTGCAGCACCTTGTCGCTCATATTATCTGATTTGGAGATGATTGCGATGCTTTGATAACTCATATCATCTGGCTTGGTAATGTTATGCAAGAGATGATTGTTAGCGCGATTGACGAGGTAGTTGCATTCTATTTGATGGATGTTCATAATTCCTATCAAGCCATACCGTATGAACGGAATATGCCTGGCTGCACCCTTGGAAAGAACAAGATCAGTGCAGGCTCCAGCGCATGGTCGAAGCAGAGTTGATGAAGCGAAAAATTAGGCTTGAAATGGCCTACGTGATAGTCCAATGCATGAGTTAGTCCTTGACAATGATCGTAATTATGTGATGATTTCCAAAGGTATTCACTATTGGCTTTAATGGCCATGTACCCTTTGCAGAACAAGGGTGAGTTGGGGCGGTATGGAAACTACGTTTCGAGTATCATGCTTGCAAAACATGCTTGAAAAGGCAAATATACCTGCATTTACCAGCAAGAAGTTAAGCTTTAAGGTTCAGTTACTGTCTTTCAAGCCGTGCATCGGGGGGACTGTGCGTTGTGGACTCGTTAACTGAGTGTTTGTAATGTGACTACAAAATTTTTAATTTAAAGGAAAAAGGAAAAAAGTTGGAAGAGTAGTCTAACTTTTACTCAAAAGAAAAGTTTGTGACTGCTATGCCAGTTATTTTGTAAATTTTGTGTTGGAAAATCAAGCCAAGCGCCTGTGCTAAGAAAAATTGTAACTATTATAATAGTTACTGCCGACATTTAGACGCGCTCGAGTGTACTATGAGTTTTCCAGGCCTTATTAGGCTCTTTTACCATACTGTTGGTAACCCAGAAGACCGTCGCTGGAACGGTGGTAAACAACGGGATTGATCATCCCCACCAGTCAATGGAACGGTGTGTGTTGTCATGCCTGATGCGTCGAAAAACCGACTTTGTTTTACCGCAAGCGCACAGTGTCGAAAGATGTAGACAAGAGAAAATACGGTTCGTTCCCACGAGGAGTTTGGATTAAATTTTTTTTTAGGTTTTTTTTATAAAGAATTAAATTAACTAGTGAATTAAAACTATTTAGTAAAGTTTGAAAACAATAAAAGGAAAACGTTAAGGTTCCGTGAATCCGTTGTAGATTAGGGTTTAATTCGTTCGTCACAAAGGGTCTCGATTTTACTCATGTACAATAGCAAATCTAGCTACTAATACACGGAAGATTTTTCGTTTAAGAATCGAAGAAAGAATTTTCAAAAAAAATTGTTTGTTCTCAACCTAAGGTAGAATTTCGAAGTACTAAGTATACGGGGCATAAGGAGTCAAAGAATATTCATAAAACAATTTCATACAAGGTTTCAACGAGTCCTTCTACTAATCAAACAATGAGCTATACGTGGCATAAAACATGAAAAATCATCGAGACGGTAAAACGTTGAGAGAGAGACAAATTAATGATATTTAGTTCATATAATTGAAAACCCTAGTTTTGAAACACAAATAAAACCATCTCTACAAGTTCATCCATTCTCCCTAACAAAGAGAATTAGCCCAACATGGCTTTCTCAAAAGCCATAGAAATTATTAAGAAAAGAAAACAAACTAACCCTTGATCCCTGTTCGTGAAGCTCTACTTGTGTCCGTAAAGCTTATCTGTCTGTTTCCGTCAAAGTATGTCTCTGTATACGTATGTGAGGGATATCTTTTTGAAAGTGGATTTTACGGCCCTATTTATAGAGCTTTAGGCACCGCCTAACTACACTTTCCTAATCTCATTCAAATTTTAAAACAAAGCTTCAATCTCTTCCATTCATTCATAATATCAACGACAGAAACTTCCGATTATTTTTCAACAAGAAAAAAAACTCCCGGTTGTACCCAACTTATTTTATAACTCAAACCCAGCAGTCATCACATGTCTTCTTCTTGAACACGGAAACTGTTCCGTCATTTTCAACTGCACCCCAGCCTAACTGCCATTATCATTGAGCATCAGCACATCCATGACAGACTCC
>JAJJMC010011023.1:2544610-2566435 GCA_023531435.1 Papaver californicum | reverse complement strand
TCCACCATTAAACTTCATCACTGCCATCAAACCACAGCTGCATCATGATCATCACCTTCCAATCGACTACCGGTCTTTCCATTCATCAACTTCAAACTCGAGCAACATAGCAAAAACCATTATCAATTCCTTCTCCATTATCATAGCGATCATCATGATCACTATCAACTACAACCACCTCCCTGACTTACTTGACTCTTCTTACCGACTTCATACTCATAAACCCATCAGACATCAACAACAGTTCTTCCATCTCGAACCAATCCACCACGACTGTCACACTTTCTCGAGCCATACCCTACAGCCAGCAACGACCTCGAAGGAAACTCTAATCCACCATTAACGGCAGTACCAAGCTCGTCGTAACAAACCGAACTTTCATCCAGAACCCAAATAGGAAGATAAAGGTGCCCCGAGAGAAATAGATGTTGCTCTTAATAATATTTGAAAAATGGCAGCCCTGAGCAATTGAATTGGTGCCTTAAAAAATGAGTTTTCCTCAAGCTAAATCATCTGGTGCTATTAGTATTCGAGGCCCCTTAACGTACGATGGGTGGACGATAGTAGTTTCCCTTGAAATGACCTTTTTGCCCTATTTCTTGTTTCTCTTGTAACTTCTTCATACGAAGTCGGAATGACCTCGTTCTTTCGCCGTCGGCTTCGTAATTGAGCTCTCTACAATATGGAGAGTAGAAATTCCTGGAATATACTGAGTTCCACTGGGTATTTGGCAATTCTTATCTTGTAAAGCTCTATTTCACTTGTTTCAGAGATGTAACCTAATAAAACACATAAACTACAAAAGTAATAATAACACACGGTAATTCACACAAAATCTAGCAAATAAGTATAAGGAAATGATACTTAAAATGTATAAATTATGCACTTATCAATGCCTGCTAGCTCTCACTTACAAGTGGCAACCGAAAGACCGTTAGCTGTAACGGTAGGCTTGCATCCGACTGTTCTGGCAATTGAGTTTGGTCCTTACAGTACTAAGTAAGAGATTGCTTATCATATTCGATGACCCTTTCAACCCTTGTGAACTTTGAGGATCTTAAGTATATGGTATGGGACGTCCACTTAAGATCTCATGTTGAGTAAATCTTTTTGTATTTTTGAGAAGGTGGTATGGGACACATGTTTAGGGATCCAAATTGATTTGTCTTGGTAGAGTTGTAAAACTTTTTCTGGTCCTCGAGCATACTGTATGGGACGTATGTTTGGAAGGTCTTAATCGGCTTTTGCGACAACTACAGACCCTATTAGGATTCTGGGATATGAGGAATGCAACACATATTCAGAAGTATCTAATTTGTGTTCATTAACAAACATTGGACCCTTGCAGGATTTTTGTGCATCATGGTATGGGAAAAATGCGCAGGATATCCAAATCGATAAAGCTTGTCCATGATAGTTTTTGATTTAAATTTCGGGGAAGAAATTCTTTGAAGGTGGTAAAAATGTAACATTAGTAATTCTTACATGACGCTTACTGAGGGACACATCATGACATGGGATGAAGCTTCATCCTAAGCTTATAAAGCTTACTTAGGAATGCATCATGGTGTGGAAGCATTGGCCTTGAATTATAGTGTTAAGGCACTATTATACGTGATGCATATTCGAGGATGCACCACAAGTCAAAAATGACCCTTACCCGGGAAAGGCACAAATGGCCTTGACGCGTATCCGAGAGCGCATCATAGTGCTAAGACACTATTATGCCGTGATGCATGATTGAGAATGCATCACTGAACCAATGTTGCATACCCGAGAATGCATTACAGTGCTAATGCACTATTATGCCGAGATGCATGATTGAGAATGCATCACTGAACTAATGTTGCATACCTGAGAATGCATTATAGTGCTAATGCACTGTTATACCATGATGCGTGATTATGAATGCATCACTGACCCAATGTTGCATACCCGAGAATGGATTAAATTGCTAATGCACTATTATGCCGTGGTACATGATTGAGAATACATCACTGACCCTATGTTGAATACCCGAGAGCACATCATAGTGCTGAAGCACTATTATACCGTAATGCATGCCCGAGAATACATCACCAGAAAGTGCAGTGGATGAACGTCATTTATCCTCCTTATATCCACTTTTATAAATGCTAATAAAATATATATCAGGAGTAGGTGTTGGTTGGAAATCAATGATGCTTAGAGGCGCCAAACAAAAAGCGGATTTGCCTACAGGCGCCAAACAGAAGGCGGATTTTCCTAGAGGTGCCAACCAGAAAGCGGATTTGGCTAACCAGTTGGCGTTTTTGCCTAAAGTGGAGTCGATGGGTTTCACTTCCTTTACTTTTATTTATTTGTAAAAATGCGAATAAAACATATATAGGAAGGAGGTGTTGGTTGGAAATCGATGATGCTTAGCGATGCTAACCAGAAAGCGAAATAGCTTTAGCTATGGTAACCAGAAAACGAAATAGATTTATCTATGCTAATAAGAAAGCGAAATAGCCTTATCTATGCTAACCAGAAAGCGGATATGCTTTAGCTATGCTAACCAGTTGGCGGAATTTCATAGCCATGCTAACCAGTTGGCGGAATTTCCTACCCATGCTAACCAAACTAGGCTTTACTTGGCCTTTGGCCTTGTAACGAAGTTGAAATCGATGTTGGCTTTGCCTTAATAGGCTTAAGTTGCTTGTTCCTTTCGAATTGACCCTTGGATGAACTATGGTCATGCTTGATCCCTTCAAGGTATGGGTTGGGTACGTAGGCAGCCGCAATGCAATGCATTGTGGTGCAGCACCTTGTTGCTCATATTAGATGATTTTTGGAGATGATTGCGACGCTTTGGTAACTCATATTATCTGGCTTGGTAATGCTATGCAAAGATGATTGTTACCTCACTTGACGAGGTAGTTGCATTCCATTTGATGTATGTTCATACTTCCTATCAAGCCATACGGTATGAACGGAATATGCCTGGCTGCTGCACCCTTGGCAAGAACAAGATCAGTGCAGGCTCCAGCGCATGGTCGAAGCAGAGTTGATGAAGCGAAAAATTATGCTTGAAAAGGCCTAGGTGCTAGTCCAAGGCATGAGTTAGGCCTGTACAATGATCATAATTATGTGATGCTTTCCAAAGGAATTCACCATTGGATTTAATAGCCATGTACCCTTTGCAGAACAAGGGTGAGTTAGGGCGGTATGAAAACTACGTTTTGAGTATCATGCTTGCAAAACATGTTTGGAAAGGCAAATATACCAGCATTTTCCAGCAAGAAGTTAAGCTTTAAGGTTCAGTTACTGTCTTTCAAGCCGCGAATCGGGGGGTTCTGGCCTGCCCAGCGCATAGTGCCGGAGGCGGAACTTCCCGGTCCGTAACAGTTACCAATTGAAGAAAAAAGTTAAGGAAGGATATTACCGTGTCGCATGAGCATGGCTTACCTCCCAAGAAGTGTTATGTTTAAAGTATTCATCCATACTTTGGAAAGAATTAGTCACCTCATAGAATCATAAAGCGATAGCCGGAATAACTATGGATCATCTGAATCAAAAAGTGTTATCCAAAATAAAAGGAAACTGCAACATGCCAAGATAGTGAACAAACCGAGCACACCCTTATTTATTGTTTTGTGTAAGACAACTACATCGAGCTGCGGTTCGGTTTCAGGCTCTATAAAAGGGTCTAGATGAAAAAATTCCATGGGATGGATTTCCTCATAGGAAGGATCAGAATGATCAGGTTGTAGAGCACATAAAAGTAACATGAATAGTTGTGGATCCTCAAAGTTAATCAGATTGGACTCACACAGTTGACCACAATAGAGGTGGTGGTCATTCTTAAGAAAATGTGTCAATTCTAATCTCCTAAAGTAATTAGGCTTAGTCTCAAAACTTAATGACTGACACATTTTGAAATTCAAACATTCCCACAATTAGAAGAATTTTTTGGTGGGAAAACAAATTCAAACTTGGTATTATCGCATGGGTAGGCCACATCAACCAGAGGATGGGTCTCTAACGACTGAACTTCTTTTTAGACATTATTCGGTTTGGGAAACAGTTCTTGAGGATAATCTCTTAAAATGGTAGAGGCACATATGTCAAGGCCCAAGTGAGGTATCTTTCTAAGAGTTAAAGGTAAAGCATATGGCCCAAACTTATAATTTAGTTGTCTCTAGATAGGCTAGTCACAATTTCCCTAATTTCTAGATCATCAGATTTCTGAAAATGGTTAATTGCTTCTTCTAATTTATAAGCAGGAGGTGCATCCTCACTCATGTTCAAAATCTTTACGAGTCTATTTTCTTCGTTTGAGGCTATTGTTTCTGAATCGTTGGACCCTAAAACACTAGTCTCGGGATAAACTCGTTTACCTAAACCATCATCGTCTTTATAATAACAAGGAAATATTTCAACGTCTATAATAATGGTATCTCTAGTTAAATTCCTTTCCTATTGAATAGGTAAATAATCAGTAATATTATTAGGATTGGAACTAGAGACATTATTATATTATCATGGAGCTCAAATGGTGTAAAAATTTCCTGATCATTATGACTACGGATTTCAAACTCTTCATCAATACTCTCTTCATCATCATAATATTATGAAGATGGTTGAACCTTATCTAAACTAGTAGTGTTACCAATTCTAACCTCGTCATCTTGATTAGGTGAATAATAAATATCCTCATTTTCAAGGGTAATATTGGAAACAATGTATTGACAATTAAAATTATTTTGCGTAATTCTCATCATTGCACTGTACTCCTTTGCAAATAATTCAAACCTATTTGTCGACTCCTAGTTGTTTACTAGTTTTTTTTGTTAAGCTTTGTTTGTAGTTATATTTGATGGTCCCTTTATCCCATCCTTTATTGTTTTTTTTCAGAAATGGTGGGTTTTCATGGAAATAAGTATATTCCTACTAAAGATGGATATTTAACTGATACTAAAATGGTTAAGAAGGATACTGGATTGAATAAGAAGAGAGCATATTGTGTGTTAGAGGAAGAATTGGATTGGTTATCTCAACTGTATAAATTTGATGAGAATGGCAGATGCATTGAAGTTAATGATACAATAGATGTGGAAGAAATAGTTGAAGGTAGTGAAGGACAAGTAAATGAAGATTTTAGTAAAGTTGTAAATGCATATTTTTGCAAAGTTGTAAACGCAGATGTTAGTATAGTTGTAAGAAAAGGATCACCAAAAAAAGTTGTAAGGAAAGGTGTTGTAAATGCACAAGGTGGTGTAAATGCAGGTCAGGAAGGAGAAGGTGTAAATGCAGGTCAAGTACATAAAAATGAAGCTAACAAAGATGTAGTTGGTGAAGTAGATGAAGTTGTAAATGCACAAGCAACAGGGTCAGTTAACGTGGATGATGTTGCAGATGGTTTGAATGAAGTTGGTGGTCCTAGTAAAGTTGAGGGAGTTACTCAGGCGGAGTCTTCACAACCTCAAGTTAGAGCTAGACCAGACATTAACAATTGTGATCCTGAAGAAGGTTACCATTCTGACTATAATGAGGAATCTAAGGAAGAGGACAATCCAGTTGAGGTGGAATTTGAAGATGATTTACAAGAACAGATCAAGAAATTGTTAAGGACAAGAGAGGATTACAAAGATTATGTAAAAAACAGTTCAAGGGTGTATGAGGAAGAAGAATTAAATAAGTGGAATACTGATACTACTATCTTGGACAAGTGTTGGATAAGACAAGAGTGGGCTACTTAAGGACTACATCAAAGATCAACAGATCTTTCAGAATTATGACGTAATGCAATTGAAAAAAACCCATTTCAAACAGTCATATGAATGTGTACACAAAGACTCTCAAGGATGTGAATGGTGGATATATTGCTCAGCTTTTAACAATGTCAGCTTTAAGTGTAAAAGTGGCTATTTTGAGCACACTTGTGATACTACCTATGGGATAATAAATCACCTAGAAAAAGCAAGGTATTATCCCATCATTTTTTCAGTCACACTAGTCTTAGTATATGTTATCAACACTAGTTTTATTTAAATACTTTTGGATATCTTTTCATTTTAAACATCTTTTCCTTTTGAACCACCAGTTAGTGTTGGTAACTAGTATTTCCTTTTAAACCAGTTATATGCAGACAATTATGTTTGGTTGTATGAATGAAGATAACAATTTGTACAGTCTTATATTATCTATAGTCTCCTATTACACTGATGGTTTTCTTTTTAGATTAAAAACTTAGATTTCATTCATTAGAATTAAACTACATGTGAAACAGTCACTCTAGAAAACATTAGAAAGTTTATATTTCATTCATTCTACTTTTGCAGTTCTTGCAACATTGCAAATGCTCCACACAGCCGACATTGCAGGTAGGACTCATTCATTGTATCAGGTTGACAACTTTTACCTATCTTCATTATGTTGTTGCAACCTGTATGCAGTTAATTCCTTTCCAAGGGCATGATTTAGCGAAATGATCATTAGCATTGCAGCTGTAAAAAGTATTTTTCACTTGTGACTTCACCTTAGTCGTAAATGCATTGCACATGTCATTCATAGCATTAGATTTCTTCTTCTTACTAGTAGGAGATAACCTCATTATCTGATCACATACCATAGAAGCTTCATGTGGTGCCATATAATCTACAAGCCAATCAAACTTGTGGCATAAATTGCATGTTAAAAATCTCTTTTCTGGATGCTGTTTAGTCTTGGATACTCTGACAGGTCTAGTTCCTTGGCATGCTTCAGCGGTACAAGGTAAGTTAGACCATATGTGATAGGTGCATAAATCATACATTTTAAGTAGTTTTTTCTAACCCTTATTTGCTATATTTGAGTGAATTACTATGTTTTGTTATTACTTTCGAAGTTTAGTTGTCTTTTCAGGTTACAGTTCAGAAACCGCAGAATGGAGTTTAGTTGGCTAACTAGTTGGTGCTGCCAGCGCCGAGGCGCTAAATCGGCTGAAGAAAAAGTGCGCTTGTGCTAAGTGGTTATGTGGAGGTGTTGTTGAGCTAGAGTGGTTCGGTTGGAAGGTGGTTAGCCTTGGTGGACTCATGGCTAGCTTGTGGAGGTTCTATGGGATTAGGAAAGCTTTGGAGCTGCCATAACTTGTGGGTCTGGAATTAGGAAACTTAGCACATTTCTTATTCCTAGTCGGTTTCCTAAAAGTGGCCAACTTTTGTTATAAGAAGAAAGATCGGTTTTCTTATGGAATTCTTTTGGTGAATTTGGGGCAGAGAATATAGAATTTCTTGTAGGAAAAGGAGAGTTTGAGGAAGTAAGGAAAGGTGGTGAAACAACAACATTTTGGACTTAGCCACTCACGTACAAACAGGAATCCTATTGGCGTAAAAGGGCTAGATACATGGTGCTGCTGCTGAGCTAAAAAGAAGGACTTGATATATAAAAGAAAATGGAGTTTTTGCTGCTGGATATCTATCATATCACGGACATCTACCATACCATACAAGACAGGAGAGGAGGTAAGAAGAAGAGGCGTAAAAACAGATAGCACTTGCATAAAAGGCTGTTGTCCACCATTGCAACCATCCTTCGAAGCTGTATCCGTTCTTCGTACTCTTTCCGGGTTTAAGTACAGTATATATTTTGATTAATTTCCATTGGTTTTGAGAAACCCATGATGAGCTAAACCTTTCATATTGGTTAGGGATGTAATTTGATGTTTGAAGACATGTTTATTAATTGAATGGCGCATATCTCATGATTTCATGCTATTACTAATATCGTTCATGTTCTACTGATTATAATGCCATGTATGATTGATTGTGTGTTTGTTTAAGTTGCAAATTGAATGAGCATGCATTGATATCTACAACTAAACTAGAGTTTTCGATCCGGAATTGTCGAAGGACTCTAGTTACAAGTAGTATATCATATTTGTTAACAATACTTAAATTGCCATGAAAGTATGTGTAGAAGCTTGACCTAGATTAAATCCGAGTTGCGCGATGCATCGGATTATTTAGAATAACCTCAACTCACAAAGACCATTACTTTCATTGGGTTAAACTTGGTGTGTACATCGAGTTATCCGGTGTTAAGAATTCGGAAAGTGGCGCGATACCCTCTCCGATGATATTAGGAGTTTTTCCGGAGTAGCCCTGCAATAGGATGCTTTAGGGTTATTGGTGTTACTAATGCATGAATGTTGAGTATGCTTTGATTGATAACATGTTGGAAAACGGACGATGAATTCTCTAACCAATGCTTCCTTTCTCTGATACACGTTTTTATTAATTTTGCTTTAGTTTGCTTTAGTTTAATTTAGTTTAAATCACAATCACTGCCTCTCTGTGGGAACGAACTTGTTCTTATTTGCTATACTTAAATCTATTTTGGAAGAGTAAGAACTCGATTATTTTGGTTGATTACGACACGGCCAAATTTTGGCGCCGCTGCCGGGGAGGCGTAGCGGATTGTTATTTATTTTTAGTTTACTAATTCTTGCTGAAGTTTTCAGGTACTTGAATGCGTTTACGACGTCGAGCTGGTACTCCACTGAGCGAACTAGTCCAGGCAGCCAACATGCCACTTCCTCCGAGTACAGCAAGCGAGTTTGCAGATTTGGACGTAGAATCAGAACCAGTACCAATGGATGATGCCAATCGCACAATGAAGGATCTAGCATCTCATAAGCTAGATACGCAACAATGGTGCATACAGATGTCTTCTACTTTCGAGATTAAGCCGGGACTGATCCGTGAGCTTCCTAAGTTTCACGGGATGACTAATGAGGACCCGAATAAGCATCTGATGGACTTCAATAACCTCATGATGGCCATGGTTGGGGATGAACCCGACGTTAATGGAGCCATGCTTCGAGCTTTTCCATTTTCTGTGTTGGACACGACTAAGGATTGGCTATTCTATTTACCTCCTGGCAGTGTTACAACTTGGAATAGCTTGAAAAAGCTCTTTCTAGAGAGATATTTCCCTGCATCAAAGGCTTCTCGAATCCGTAAAGAAATCTCCGGAATTAAACAGATGCCAAGCGAAACACTGTATGAAAGCTGGGAACGATATAAAAGACTAGTTGGTAGCTGCCCACATCATCAATTCAGCGATGTTTTGATCGTACAGTACTTCTACGACGGGCTTGAACAAACCGACAAAAATCTTCTCGATGCCGCAAGTGGTGGTCAACTGGCGAACAAAACTGTAACGCAAGCTAGAGAGCTAATTGAGTACATGGCAGCCAACTCCCAACAATTTCTAAGCCGTGATTCATCGGTCAAGAGGGTGGCCGAAATTAGCACCGCACCACAGCTAGAGCACAAAATAAGCCAAATGGAGAAAATGATGCAACAAATGGCTGCCGTGATCATTCCATCCTCTGAGAATGAGGCCGAACAGGTGAGTGCTATTTTTCCAAACCAGCAGAGGCAAAGGTATGATCCCTATTCCAATACACATAATCCAGGTTGGAGAGATCACCCGAATTTCAGCTATGCGAATCAGCAAGCTGCTGCTTCAAGGCCGGTTTTAATCACCAGAATGGGACGCAACAAACACAACCTCCACAACAAACTCAAAATTCGGAATCATCGGAGATAATGGCCATGCTGAAAAATATGACGGCAAAGATAGACAAATATCAGCAGACAACGGACAACGCAATAAAAGAGCTACAAACTCAAATGAGCACTATGGCCGGCAGACTGAACCTTCTGGAAACGCAGAATAGTGGGAAACTCCCTTCTCAACCCATCAATCCAAGAGAGAATGTCATCGCCGTGACATTGAGAAGTGGTACACGAACTGTACAGCCAGAAGAAGCCGAAAACACCAAAGCTCAGAAGGAGCCAACCGCGGAAAAGAAGGCAGCTGACGCCTCTAAATGTGCTAAGAATGGGGCTGTTGACGCCTCTGATTTGGCTGGAAATGAGGCTGTTGACGCCTCTAAAAACGCTGAGGTAAGTCGCGAAAATTCTAAAGTTCCTTTACCTACTTACGTTCCTCCTCTACCTTTTCCTCGCAGGTTTGCTAATTCGAAAAAGGCGGAACAAGATAAGGATATCTTAGAAATTTTCAAGAAAATTCATGTGAACATTCCACTGATTGACGCAATTAAACAGGTTCCCAAATATGCGAGAATTTTGAAGGACTTGTGTACCAATAAACCGAGATTAACCGGTAATGAGGTAATGAGAGTGGGGGAAAACGCTTCGGCTATCTTGCAGAAGAAACTCCCACTCAAGTGTAAAGACCCCGGTAGTTTCGATATTCCTATTATTATTGGTAACACCACGTTTAATAAGGCCATGTTAGATTTAGGAGCATCAGTGAATGTTATGCCTGCATCTATATATGAATATCTTAATTTAGGCCCTTTGAAAGAAACGGGAATTGTTTTACAACTAGCTGACCGTTCTAATGTGTACCCGAGAGGTATTATTGAGGATGTTTTTGTGCGAGTTAATCAGCTAGTTTTTCCTGCAGATTTTTGCGTATTGGAGATGATGGATGGATCGACTGATTCGTCCATACCCTTATTATTGGGCAGGCCTTTTATGCGGACAAAAAAAACAAAAATAGACGTGTTCAATGGGACATTAACCATGGAGTTTGATGGAGAAATAATACGTTTTAACATTTACGAGGCTATGCGGTATCCTAGCGATGTGCATGCTTGTTTTTCTATTGATGTTATTGACTCTTTGGCTCAACAGATGTTCGATTTGGAGGCTACAGATCTATTGGAGGCTGTTCTCACCGGTAGCATAGGGGATGAAAATTCAGCAGACCCGAGAATAAAATTCCATCTTGGAAACGCAATTAATGAGGCTGTTTGCGCATTAGATTCTTGTTCACTTGCACCGAATGTCTCTGTTGTTTCTTTTCCGTACACTAGTGAGAAATTATTACCTTCTGTTTTGCAGGCACCTAAACTAGAACTTAAGCCTCTTCCGGATCATCTAAAATACTTGTATTTGGGTGAAAAAGAAGAGTTGCCAGTAATAGTTTCGAATGAGCTAACGGAATTGCAGGAACATAGGCTCATTCGCGTTTTGAGAGAGTACAAGGAGGCAATAGGCTGGACAATTGCCGATATCAAGGGAATAAGTCCTTCTCTGTGCATGCATAAAATACTACTTGAGGAGGGAACAAAGCCTACGCGGGAAGCGCAGCGTCGACTGAATCCTCCGATGATGGAAGTAGTGAAAAAGGAGATACTCAAGCTATTAGACGTGGGCATTATTTACCCAATTTCCGATAGCAAGTGGGTTAGCCCGGTACAGGTCGTACCGAAAAAATCGGGCGTTACAGTGGTGCATAATTCGGAGAACGAATTAGTCCCAACCCGGGTGCAAACGGGTTGGAGGGTTTGTATTGATTATCGAAAACTTAATGCAACCACTAGAAAAGATCACTTTCCTTTACCTTTTATGGATCAAATGTTAGAAAGGTTGGCCGGACACACATATTATTGTTTTCTGGATGGTTACTCAGGTTACAATCAAATTGCGATAACACCGGAGGACCAAGAGAAGACCACCTTTACATGTCCGTTCGGAACATTCGCATACAGAAGAATGCCTTTCGGCCTCTGTAATGCGCCAAGCCACGTTCCAAAGGTGTATGGTAAGTATTTTTTCCGATTACGTCGAAAACATCATCGAAGTGTTTATGGACGATTTTAGTGTGTATGGGGATTCATTTGACTTGTGCTTGGATAACCTTACATTAATTCTTAAACGATGTGTTGAGACCAATCTTGTGCTTAATTGGGAGAAGTGCCATTTTATGGTAACTCATGGCATTGTTTTAGGCCATATTATATCTTCTAAAGGCTTGGAAGTTGATAAATCAAAAATTGATATTATTCGTGCTCTTACCCCTCCCACCACGGTGAGGGAGATTCGCACTTTTCTTGGTCACGCAGGATTTTATCGCAGGTTTATCAAGGATTTCTCAAAAGTTGCGGCACCACTATGCGTTTTACTCCAAAAAGGCGCCACTTTCAACTTTGATGAAAAATGCTTGGCTGCGTTTAATTGCTTGAAAGAGCTTTTGATCACAGCCCCGGTAATTAGGCCACCAGACTGGACTAGGCCATTTGAGTTAATGTGCGACGCGAGTGATTTCGCAGTTGGTGCAGTGCTAGGCCAACGCATTGGGAGGCTGCCTCACGCCATCTACTATGCGTCTAGGACACTGAACAGAGCTCAGCAAAATTACACGACCACTGAAAAGGAGTTATTAGAAATTGTTTTTGCATTAGAAAAATTCCGCTCTTATTTACTCGGTTCGAAAGTGGTTGTATTTTCTGATCATGCAGCACTCAGGTACCTATTAACGAAAAAAAAGGCGAAACCAAGGCTAATTCGATGGATATTACTCCTACAGGAGTTTGATATCGAAATTAAAAACAAGAAAGGTACAGAAAATACTGTAGCAGACCATCTGAGCCGTCTAACTATAGAGGAAGAGGCTGTCCCGTTAAGCGAAAGCTTTCCGGACGAGCAACTCTTCGCAGTTACAGTTCCGGAACCATGGTACGCAGATATTGTGAATTATTTAGTGTCTAAACAAATCCCTAGAGATTTGTCTCGTACTGAGAGAGACAAGCTGAAAAAAATAGCACATCAATATATATGGGATGATCCATACCTATGAAAACATTGTTCGGACCAAATTATGCGAAGGTGCGTACCCGAAACTGAACACACCTCTATCTTGTCTTTCTGCCACTCTTATGATTGCGGAGGCCACTTCGGTGCTAAGAGGACAGCCCTCAAGGTTCTCGAAAGTGGTTTCTACTGGCCCACTTTATTCAAAGACGCGTATGTAACTTGCGCAACTTGTGATAGATGTCAAAGAACATGCAATCTAGGTGCCCGAAATCAGATGCCACAAAATTCATACTGTACGTGGATATTTTTGACGTATGGGGCATTGATTTTATGGGCCCTTTTGTTAATTCTTTTGGTAAATTATACATCTTACTCGTTGTTGATTATGTCTCTAAATGGGTGGAAGCTAAAGCCACCTCTACTAATGATTCTAAAGCAGTTACAGATTTTGTGAAAGAACAGATTTTTGCACGGTTTGGCACTCCTAGAGCCATAATCAGCGATGGGGGATCACAATTTAGAAACAAATTCTTTCAGAGTTTGTTGAAAAAGTACAACATATCTCACAAGTTTGCTACAGCATACCACCCACAGACTAATGGGCAGGCCGAAGTCTCAAACAGAGAGGTAAAGTCGGTCCTAGAGAAAATAGTGAATCCGTCACGGAAAGATTGGAGTTTACGCCTCAATGATGCATTATAGGCTTATAGAACAGCGTACAAGACGCCTATTGGGATGTCACCGTACAGACTCGTCTACGGGAAACCGTGTCATCTTCCAGTTGAAATTGAGCATAAGGCTTTTTGGGCTATTCAACAGTGCAATATGGAGATGGACGGGGCTGGCATGCAACCGAAGCTTCAATTAAGTGAGCTAGAAGAGATTCGGAACGATGCATATGAAAGCTCACGGATTTATAAGGAAAAAACAAAGGCTTTTCATGATAGCATGATTTCTAGGAAACAGTTTACTGTTGGACAGAAAGTTCTTTTTGTTTAACTCTCGCTTTTACTTATTTCCTGGTAAATTGAAGTCCCGTTGGAATGGACCCTTTCTGGTGACTAACGTTTTTTTCTCATGGTGCAGTAGAGATTCATAGCTTATTAACAGGGAAGGAGCCTAAAGTGAACGGGCATCGCTTAAAGCCATATTATGAGCCGTTTGAGCCTGAAAAGGCTAACATAATACTAGAAGGGGCGCTCCCTCTGGAGGAGTAGCACAGATTGCCTAGTCGGGCTATAGACGTTAAACTAAGCGCTGAATGGGAGGCAACCCATTGGTTTTGTGTCCTATCTTTTGTTGCTGAATTTTTATTTATTTTTGAGCATGTAGAATTTCCCATCTTGACGTTACATTGGATGATTCAATTTACATTGAGGACAATGTAAAGTTTAAGTGTAGGGGAGTATTTAGGCATATAGATTTTTAGGTAGAATTTTTAAGCATATACATATTTGCATGAAAACCTTCAACTTTTAGAGATTTTAGAGTCACTTAGTATACTTCTAGGTACGTTTACATACGGATTTCTACTCGAAACAACTGAACTTAGCAATATTAGAGAACTATATTCGGAGTGCTTAGTTTTTGAGAGGCTAGAGCCGACCAAAATGGACCTAAATTGCCGGTAGGAGAGTATAGGTTAGACTTGTGATCATTCAATACCCATGAGTGAGGCACCAGACCTCCAATTATACGTTTAGAGTGTTTCATCTGCGCTAATTCCGGGTAGAATGATGAGCTACCTAACCTCCTCGCACCAATTTTCAGCACTATTTTTGATCTCTTGAGTGCTATTTTATATCAATCATGAGGGTGTCATCAGAGTTGCTAACTTATTCTTGTAGTTTGGTTTGCAGTTGGCATCGTTCTCTCGACAACGTCCATAGAAACATAGCATCATCAACAAGCGGAACATCAAAAATTTGAAGGAAAGTTGAAGACAGTCAAGGTACAAGCAACAATTTAAAGAGGAAATTAATATTTGAGTAAGCAATAATACAATTAAACATGTTGAAGACTTACAAGAGCGAAAGAAATCGAAAGGTGTGGATTCTTTACAGATTTAGAGACGAAACAGAACTCACGGGAAGAGAAAAAACTCACGAATCAAGAAATTGAGAAAAATAGCAAAAGTATTCGGGAGAATAAGCATACTCACGTAAAAAAAAAAAAAAAAAAAACCGTGAAAAACGTGAAAAAGAGTTGCTGAATATGGAATAAAGAGAAAAAAAAAGAAAATATATTTTTTGCTGACCCAGAGCTATTCATTCTGAGTTACAGTACCCGGAGATATTCATTCTGAGTTACAGTGCTTGAAGTGGTATACAGACCGTGAAGAGAAAAAGAGCTAAAAATCGTTAGGTTCTACGAAGTTCAAGAGTTCATTATCTACAGTTGATACCGAAGATGTTTCTATGGGATGTTGAGAGAGTGGTGCTGATTGTCGACCGAATGAGAAGGTAAGTAACAATTCCCATCTTCGCATAATGGTTGATTTCCTTTCGTAGAGGTCACTAGAAAATAAAAAGGGATTCTTTCTTGTCCCACTATCTCTGGGATCACATCTTAATATGACTCGGAAGGTTACCTTTCCTTCCTACCTATCAACATGTGTAGGCCTTCTATCCTTATTCTTGCCTGCACATATGTGAGAACCATAAAGTGCGTCTTTTGAGTGTCAAATTCATAAAACCCTATTGGTGAGGCAGAATATTCGGTCACTCTCGAACCGGGACTCTTTTATTTGGTGGTTTTCTCCAAACTCAAGGATTAAGCATGAGAATAATGTTCTTTGATATTTCTGAGTTCTTATTGTTGGTATGTAGAAACTTTATGTCTTCGTAACTTTTCGTATGCAGGTGCTTGGGAATTTTTAGAAGTTGAAGCAGGTTTTGTGGGTAAATCTCTTGTAAACCCTCACGAGACTATAACTCGTCCACTAGGGACACCTAGGGGTTTAAAGGCGTGTTGCACATGCTAAGTGTAACCGTTTACTCGACGAAACGGAGTTGTATTTGTTTTAGATTAGTTAGATTTGTAGTTTGCTCGAGGACTAGCAAAAGGCAAGTGTGGGGGAATTTGATAGGTGCATAAATCATACATTTTAAGTAGTTTTTCCTGACCCTTATTTGCTATATTTGAGTGAATTACTATGTTTTATTATTACTTTTGAAGTTTAGTTGTCTTTTCAGGTTACAGTTCAGAAACCCGCAGAATGGAGCTTAAAGAGAAGAATTACCGAGGAGCCAGTAAAACTCTGCTGAATTTAGGCCTTTCACCATCCACAGTGTAGGAAATTGAATTACGAAGCCAACGGCGAAAGAACGAGGTCATTCTAATCACGTATGAGGAAGATATGGGCAAAGCCACATAGTGGCTAACTAGTTGGTGCTGCCAGCGCCCAGGCGCTAAATCGGCTGAAGCAAAAGTGCGCTTGTGCTAAGTGGTTATGTGGAGGTGTTGTTGAGCTAAAGTGGTTCGGTTGGAAGGTGGTTAGCCTTGGTGGACTCATGGCTAGCTTGTGGAGGTTCTATGGGATTAGGAAAGCTTTGGATCTGCCATAACTTGTGGGGCTGGAATTAGGAAACTTAGCACATTTCCTATTCCTAGTCGGTTTCCTAAAAGTGGCCAACTCTTGTTATAAGAAGAAAGATCGGTTTTCTTATGGAATTCTTTTGGTGAATTTGGGGCAGAGAATATAGGAGTTCTTGTAGGAAAAGGAGAGTTTGAGGCAAGTAAGGAAAGGTGGTGAAACAACAATATTTTGGACTTAGCCACTCACGTACAAACAGGAATCCTATTGGCGTAAAAGGGCTGGATACATGGTGCTGCTGCTGAGCTAAAAAGAAGGACTTGATATATAAAATAAAAGGGAGTTTTTGCTGCTGGATATCTATCATATCAAGGACATCTACCATACCATACAAGACAGGAGAGGAGGTAAGAAGAAGAGGCGTAAAAACAGACAACACTTGCGTAAAAGGCTGCTGTCCACCATTGCAACCATCCTTCGAAGCTGTATCCGTTCTTCGTACTCTTTCCGGGTTTAAGTACAGTATATTTTGATTAATTTCCATGGGTTTTGAGAAAGCCATGATGAGCTAAATCTTTCATATTGGTTAGGGATTTAATTTGATGTTTGAAGACATGTTTATCAATTGAATGGCGCATATCTCACGATTTCATGCTATTACTAATATCGTTCATGTTCTACTGATTATAATGCCATGTATGATTGATTTTGTGTTTGTTTAAGTTGCAAATTGAATGATCATGCATTGATATCTACAACTAAACTAGAGTTTTCGATCCGGAATTGTCGAAGGACTCTAGTTACAAGTAGTATAGCATATTTGTTAACAATACTTAAAATTGCCATGCAAGTATGTGTAGAAGCTTGACCTAGATTAAATCCGAGTTGCGCGATGCATCGGATTATTTAGAATAACCTCAACTCACAAAGATCATTGCTTTCGTTGGGTTAAACTTGGTGTTTACATCGAGTTATCCGGTGTTAAGAATTCGGAGAGTGGTGTGATACCCTCTCCGATGATATTACGAGTTTTGCCGGAGTAGCCCTACGATAGGATGCTTTAGGATTATTGGTGTTACTAATGCATGAATGTTGAGTATGCTTTAATTGATAACATGTTGGAAAACGGACGATGAATTCTCTAACCAATGCTTCCTTTCTCTGATACACGTTTTTATTAATTTTGCTTTAGTTTGCTTTAGTTTAATTTAGTTTAAATCACAATCACTGCCTCTATGTGGGAACAAACTTGTTCTTATTTGCTATACTTAAATCTATTTTGGAAGAGTAAGAACTCGATTATTTTGGTTGATTACGACACGACCAATATGCAGTTGGTTCTCATGTGTCCCTTAGTCTGACAGAGCTCACAAGTTTCTTTTGTTGCATGCTTAGCATCATCAAGCCACACAAAACCAATACAAGTAGGAAACTGACACTTCAAGTACAACTTACCCTTGCTTAGAGCTAGATCACTCTGCACCACCATTCTAATACCAATAAATCCAGGTTCAGTGCATTTAGTATATCTCCATGGATAGGTTTTGGCTGTATGACCTACAGTGTCACATTGTTGACATATCTACAGAACAGAAATAAATAGTTAGTTGTTGACCTGTCTGTTACAGTAAAGCTATTAATGGTGTTTAGTAGCCCTTTTGTTTTTCTACTTACTTGATATTCAAGTATAGAAGGTGATGTCATGTCTGTCAGTTGTAGTTGAATGAAGATTTGCAGGTGCAGGAGATGTTTCAAAGAAAATGGAAGAGAAAAAATGGTGGTTGAAATAGTGTGAGAGGTGATTTTCTAGAGTATTGTGTGTCAAACAGATAGATTTTTTGAATTTTTTGATTCTAAGTTATTGGATCAGTTTATTGGTGATAGAACCATTTTTATGTCTAAATTGTTATTAATTATCTATTTTGTTAGTGCTTAATTTGTATTTATTAAGGTATTTTACGTGTTTGTAGGTATTTTTGGGAACTAAACTTTTGCGGAAAAATTAGCCCAAAAAGATGATAAAGGTACCCGCGGAAAAATTACTAAAGGCATCTTCGCTTTGGATAAGGGCACCCCAACAGATTACTAATGGCACTCACCTTCCTTTTGAATTTAAATGAGAAAAAAAAGGGAGTATTACTCTTCGCATGAGAGAATTTTCTGAATGATTTGGAACCGAGTTTTGTGGGATTAAAACATGTTTTTATTATCTCAAAGTGAAGAAACAATCAACACAGGTTTAAAACACGTTTTCAGAAGTGTTTGCTGCCGTAAAAAATGGACGAAATATTCTTGTATTAACCGGAAAAGGGATTTAATCCCTAAGTGGGATTGTTATGAGTTTTAGTTAGTTTTGGAGAGAATATCTAATCCTTATCGATTAAGGAAGTCTTGTTAAGGTTTTACAAACCTATATAAAGGAAGAGATCGAAGAAAAAAAGGGCAGACTGGAGAGAAAAAAATTCAGAAGAAGAAAAAAATAGTTGCTGCGAAGAGGAAGAAGAAGAACAGACTACATCCACGAACATTCGCGAAATCTGTTACCTATTCTTTACTCTTTACTGCAACCAAAGCTTGTCGTTTATTCAACAGTGTTACTTCTTTCTTTATACCACGGAAAACACTTTGTTTGCAACATTTATATTCGTATCAAGTGTTCTGTGTCAATTTGTTTTCTATTAGTTTCTTCTTGTAAACACTTTGAGCTATAAAAAATATTTTAAGAGAGTGTGTGACATGAGGATCTAAACCCTATTGCTGAGGCGACAGAGGAAGCCATTTTTCCAATAATAAAGTGGTATATTTTTATTTAAATACTTGTGATTAATTCTTTTATGATTTTTGCATTGAATTAAAATTGAATTGAATGAATTTTATTGAATGATTGTGATTTCTTTTGATGGTTCATGCTTAGTCTGGGGCTCTTGATGTTCCATGCTTTCGATTTACAGTCATTACTTTGAAAATCTACTTATCTAGGCAATATATTAGAATCAATTTGAATGTATGAGTTGCACAATTATCAAAATGAATCACTTAAAAATTGGTGAATGGTGGAATCTTTAGTCTCATTATTCTTTAAAACTTGATATCATCTTTTTCAATTGAGTTTGCTATTGTAGCATTATAATTTAGGTCTAAAACAAATCCTCGCAAGTCCTAGCGAACGGACTATTTTTAGCACTTTTCTGAAACAACCAATTAGTAAGTCTATTCATAACTGTTGGATTGGCTAGCTGACATGTTTACTAGAAAGTCATGTGCAGCACACTTGTTAATGGTGATTTAACCCCGTTAAGTAATTATTATTTATTATTAATTTTAATTATTTAGTTAACCAAAGGTTAAGTCAACAGTTTGACTTGAGGTCTCTGACGGGTCAAGGTATCAACCCTTAATATTTCAAATGGTTGGTACCAAAGCAATGTGTTGGACATTTGTTGGGTACCAAACGTTAAATAGCCCAAAAATAAACAAGTAAGCAAACAAAATATACAAGTCCAGAAAGAAAATAAGAAAAAGAAAAACTAACAAAAATAAATAAAATTTTGGATTTTCTACACTTTTGTGGGCAAGTCCAACTTTCCACCTTTAGTTTCAAGTAAAACCTGCACACAAAAAACAAAAATTCCCAAAGACGTAAAATAGAAAAATAAAATAATAAAACATCTAAAAATAAAAATAACACCAAGGTTGATTTTAGATTTAATTTTTAATACTAAAACTAACAAATATATACAAAAGTTTGTAGCAATATTAAGGATAACCGAGACATATGATTCCACTAAAATAATCAAGTGATGCATATATTAATTCCTAACAATTTTATCTCATATTATTGACTCTATTTCTTTGCCAAAGGTAGATTTTTAAAACATTAGATATAAATCATAAGCATGGCGCACCAAAAGCTCTAAGTCTAAGCATACACCATCAAACAAAATCACAACTAATTAGTGAAAATCATAAATCAATTTGAATAAGTGAAAAAAGTCATAAAAGAATTAATTTATTTACCACAATCATGAAATATGACTTCCTCCATTGTCCCAGTGATGGGGTTTATCTCATCACGCTCAAGACACTCTCAAAAGATAGGTACATAGATCAAAAATGTTTGAGAAGAAGAAAAGATATAAGAAAGAACCGACCAACTGAGTCGTTGAATGAATAAAATGATTTAATGAATAAACGACTGACTTCGGACGAAGTAAATAAAGGACAGTTCTTTTGTGTATAAAGCTCAGAAATTGTTGCAGAGATTGTAGCAAAACCCGTTACAAAAGCAGTTGAATTCAAGAGTAAAGACCACGATTAAAAATGACAGTTCAGAACTGTGTTATGTTCTTCTTTTTCTTCTTCACGTGAGGAACCCTAGTTATCTGGAAAAAAATTCTCTTTGATTTTTTTAACTCAGGCAGAAGCCAGCCTCCCTCGTTGTTTACACTTGACTCCCTATTTATACTAAACATCTTTACCACTCCATATCACGTTAAAATCTTCTCTAATTAATGTTCACATCTCGAAAGATTTTGATATGATCGTCAAATATTCTTTTCTTCCCTTTTAACAAACTATTTCTATCTTCTCGTTTTAATTCTCCCTGATTTTCTTTCTTTAAATGAGAATTCAATAATTTCGTGGTCTTAACAACTTTGATGAATACAAGGAAGAAAATCTCATATTTCCGGATTTATTTCCTCCTTTCTGTTATGCGAGAATTTTGAGTTGATACGGTTTGATTTTGTTTTCAATCTTATTACAACTCTTTATTAATTAAGGTAGGAAGACATCATGTCTTAAATCTTGCAAGAAATACCAAATCTTTCGCTCACAGATTCAGGCTGCTTCGAGAGAGAGAAAGAAAACTTTCGCGTCAAAATTGAATTTTGAACTTGAAAGAGAATGTGGTGCCCTTATCAACTTCACGGGGGGCTTTAACAATACTAATGGGTGCCTTTAATCAATTTTTGCTAAATTTTCCGTAGATGTTTATTCTTCGAGAATACCTATTACTACAATAAAATAATATTATTAGTATAAAAATTGAGTAATAGTAATATGAATATGAACTCAAATAAGATACAAAATTGTGCCTATTACAAGAGTAGGGGTTTTTCTTCCTCCGTTTGAAAAGTAACAAATTTAGTTTTTTATCAATTACAAAATTATTAAAAATAATATTATTTTGATTAGTAATCTACGAGTCACGACTCTTGATATGTCATCTTGAAAAATTGGTTATGAGAGGTGTTTATGCTTTTAATGTAATTAACCAATAAGATCTAGGAAAACAAGACCTAAACAACAGTAAGGTAAGTATAATTCGGTCGAGACTTGGGCCTTATTTTCAAAGAGATTGACGCAGTCATCTAAAACAACAATTAAGGGAGTTTATCTCTCTATTACTTCATCTGCTAGAATTAATGAGAAGTGGGGTGATTATAGTATTATTACTAATATGAGGACTTCTCAAGATGCAGATGATTTTGTTGTCGACACGATTAACAAAGATACTGTTGGGAAATACAAAATGTATGTTACTAAAATTAATGTTTTACTACTTAAATTAATTTTTGTTACTATAAATAGATTGATGGGTGTTTGGATCACTAGTCCAAACTTGGGTGGAATTATAGCCATCCATTTTCACTTCTTAGTGAATGAGAAACCTTTGGTTGTCCCACATTGGGCAAACCAAGGAGCAAGTTCATG
>JAJJMC010011023.1:2496437-2544600 GCA_023531435.1 Papaver californicum | reverse complement strand
TATAGCAGCATCTTCCTGAAGGTGTACCTGGCAAATATTGAGTTAAGAGCAGTCTGTTGAACAGGCGACTTCACCTCTTTGTGTTTGAGTGTGTATGCAGTTTAATTCTAACCCTCCCTTAATCTTCTTCAAGTTCTCTGTGTTTGTGTTTCTCTGTTACAGGAAGGTACTTAACCAACAGATACTAACCATGATGTGAGTTCTGGTATTGTAAACTCTACATGTGAGGTAGCGGATAACATAGCTAACGTTAATGTTGCTGATGTTTCTTTTGTCGAGCAACTTTACCTTCCGGATGCTAATTAGTTGATAAAAAAAATAACAGCTCAGTTCGTTGAAATTCCTTCACCCACAACTGCAGGTGTTTCTAATATGATGAGTTCTGGTTCTTTGAAAGGGGTTAGATGATCATAGTTATCTGAGGAGGAAGGAGGAAGGTGAAATTTATTTATAAAATGCTAAAAATAAACAGTGGATCTTCTCTTAGAAATTATCTACGCTATTATTAATATTAAGATTTAGTAGGTTGGTCATGTATAGAAATGATAATGAACATGATGACTATCCGGTATTTCCATTTTCGTTGGTATGGAAGAACATGGTGGTAAAAGATACTCCGGATAGAGTGACATCATGTTCTTCCCCTTTTTTTTTTCAATATGTTTTGCTTGTTTCTAAGAAGAAAAGAGATAAATCAAAACAATGAATCTACCTGGAAGCTTCTGAATTAAATTTTCGGATGAAACGCTTTGGATGAGCTCATAGATGTATTATTTTCTTTTCTGATTCATTTTTGTTTGTTTCTTCATTTCTTTTCTGCTTCTTTCTTCTTGAGCTTTTGGTTTATTGTCCTTTTCCTGTGTTGTTTTTTTTCTTTCTTTTATCAGATATTTTTTCTTTTTATACGCGAAAGCCGAACCCAGACTCCTACCCGAACCCAGCCAGGCAGTTTGTCCACACTGCCAAACCCACCATGCCAAACCCAACTATACATCTACATTAATATGAATATAAACCTTTATGATGGGGATTGAATCCCTGACTAAGCTGGAGTTTATATACTCTAATGATGGATTTTTTGCATGATTTTTTTCATAAAATGTTTTTGAATAATTGGTGTTTTCAAATAATATATTTGAATAAATTATGTTGTTAAATCTTCTCTAAGAAATGAAATGTAAATAAAATCTTTTAATTAAAATATCGTTTTTAATGAGATGAAAGGTATACAATTTATTTCGACGTTTCTATAGCAAGCAATTGTATGATCTTGGACCGCTTTAAACTTGAAACAAATCTGAATGTAAGTAAATCTAAAAATCAAAAATAGATTATATCATCAGTGGACTGTAATTATCGTAGAAAGTGCAACCGAAGAGAAAATCAACTCTCAATAAGATGAACCAAAGGATAAACATTTAGAGGGTGATAATAGGGCTATTAAAATCAGATATTTCAGTAGGATCATATTCTGGGGCTGGATTCATTGTCATGTCCCCAATCCTGAGAAGACTTCCAGTCGCAAGAATTGCTTGAGGATTAACATCATGCAATGCTCTATCATATAGGCTCCTAGATGCTGCTAGTGCAGCTTCTTCTTTTTTTTTTTGACAGAATGCTAGTGCAGCTTCTTTTAGTTCTTTCGACTCGACTGGGCCCATTAAACAATGGCCCAAAATCCTCAAAGCAGGTTGAAGAAGTTCCCATGATAAAGGAATTCTGCCTTCCTTCTTCTCGTATGTCTCTTCTTTATTTTCTATCAACCCAACAATTTCGTCACTAGAAGAAGTACTGGAACCAGCATTACCACTACCACCACAGTCTTGACCTAAATATTTCTCTTTAACATTCTCATTAGTAGTATATTCACTACTAATTCCTTCATTTTCATAACCAGCCCAAATCACACAAAACTCGCAGAATTCAATCTTAGAAGAAATGGGCATCAATGAAATTCTACTATGATACAATTCTAATGCAACACCTATAATCCTAGCTCTTTTAGTCGATCTAACAGTTCCATGTGGTTCTAAACTCGGTGACAAAATCGCTAAGTTCAGCTCCGTCGAATTATTTTTACCGGTTGCTCTAGTTTCGTTATAAATACTTGAATGTCATAAATCCGGGACACTCACTGTTATCGGTTGGCCACCACGAAACGTAGTCTCATGAGCATACAAAGCTAATAAAATAGCTTCAAACCCCGCCAATGACTTTCGTAGACCGGCTCGAGAGAGGTAAAGTCCTGCTATAATAGGTAAAAATCTTAGTACTACAGTTTGTAGATTCGGGTCAGAAGATTGAAATGTATCGTAAAGCCAACGGCAAAGATTGTTATCACCGGCACCTGAATCAGGTTGTTTGAGATGAGATGATATTGTTTTAGGAAGGTTAGAGTCATGGAGCAAAGAAAAAGCTGGAGTGTCTGAGGCAGTGAGAGATGAAGGAAGAGGATCGAGTATAAGAGAGTGATTCGATTACTGATTTTGCTTTCTCATTTGAATCTGTTTTTGAGAATTCAACAATAGAACTGTCTCTGGTGTGGTGATGGACAGACATTTTTTAGGTTATTTCTTGAAGACGAACGGGAGAAAGAAAGAACAAAACAACAACTAGGAATATGAGATCGAATTTAGGAGCGAATGGAGGAGAAAGAATAGTAACCGTTGTTTGAATGTAACTGATTTTTGAATAAGCTGCGGGACTAGATTTGGAGACAGGGGTTATTAGCCTAAAGGTAGAACGTGTCTTAAGGATGTAAAATATTTCGGCATCCAGAAAAAGGATGCATATTTTTATGCAACCATGCATCATATGCATCCAAAAGAACGCAAGAATTCAAAAAATAGCAAACTGTATTTGCATCCAGAAAAATACTGATGCACAGTATTCTTGCAAGTTGCAACCCTTAAAAAGGGTGCATATTTTTTCTTACATTCACGCATTAATATGTTTCGAGAAACAAACAAGGGTACGCAGTGTTTACGCATCCACAAAATGTTCCTGCGCCTTGGAAATTTCGATGTCCAGTGTGCGTGCATCCAGGTGCTGCTACATTAGTTGTAAGATCAAGTAAGGGACATCTCAGATATTTTAATTAGTTTTCAAGTCGCAGCATACTTTCGTATAAGATTTTTGTTTCCTTTTGTTCCAAAACTTTGAATATCTAAAAAACAGTGTACAGCAGAATACTTTGATGCAAAAATAGTAAGTAAATTTTGTTAGTGCTCAGCTCGACCTAGTAGAAATCTCTACTTTATTCGATGCCTGGATATGTTAAATAGACTTACATCTCATTCAACTCCACAAATCTATTGCTGCAAGTGCGAGATACAACTTCTTCAACTTTGGTACGAGAATTATGAAATAATGTGCTACTTGATGGTCTTCCTTCGAGAACCACAACCTCTGTCATAAATACTGCACATACTGGCCGGTGATCCGAGAACTTCGATTCCCCTCGCACATAGGATATCTGTTCTATTCCGTTTCCATTCCATAGTATTCGATCACACCTGCATTGTACATCATGGCAGCTTATTAGGCAGTGGCTTGAATGAGTAATGTTATTTGGTCATAAGAAGAATATTTTGATCCAAACATGTAATGTACCATGCAGGAGTCCTCCTCTTCTCTTTCGGTTTTACAGATTCTCCTGAATAAGCATCTGAATCTATTGAGTATTTATATGTAGGCGCAAAATAAATTTTTCCTTCATTCCATCCCTTGAATACTCGTCCTGCATCTCTTTCAATTTTAAGCTATCAAAAAACAAAAAAAAGGAAAATGAAAAAAGAATTATGAGTAAAAAGATGAATGTTATGACAGAAATAAGAGGAATTTCTATTGATGATATTATATTGTACTGAATGGAAGAAGATTAGAAACCTATCTGTCAAGGATATTGAGATATTTACATGAAATCTGTGTTCCCTTGGTTGTACACTGAAACTTACAAGTTACCTGATCCTTTTGCAGTAGTGCTTCCCAGTCATACTCTTGTAGAAGTCTTCTTGTTTCTGCGTAACTCAATGCAATCCGGTAATTCAAGTCGCCCAACCATATGATACGACTGACACATAAAACCCAGAATACTCTTAGGACATGCAATCGACAAAAATGTAAGCTTATCAAGGGTTCTTGCTATATATAGATAGAGAAAATACTCACTCATGGTCAAGAATCTTTTCTGGAATCCTACAACCAGCCTTTTTGCAAATCTTTGGAAATTGGGTAGATTTTAAGATTTCTATAACATCAGAATTTCTTCTAATCTCATCTCCTTCTTTCTCTCCAGAAGCTAAGTGACTGCCAATAAAACAGAAGCTTGTCTGATGCAAAGACATGCTAACAGATATACAGCCCTGCACCATAAGAACACCATTAACATAACAAAAGTAAGTTATACGGTCAAAAATAGAAAAACTGACATAGTTTGCTTGTTAGTTGCATTCTATTATATATGGTACATCTGAAAAAGTGGTTTCTTAAAATATCTAAGTAAATTTTTACCTTATTTCCGAGATAACCCAAGATCCCACGTCCAATACAAGAAACTCTGAGGTGACCAATGTGTTGAACAAGTTCTTTCCTCACCCATATGGTAACAAAAATTCCAACCATTTGCTTGCATACAATCAGGCTATACTTGGGTTGATTGCTAGAAGGAGGAGATGAAATTGTTGTCATCCTAACGCTACGCGTATCATCTTCATCGTCTTCTGATGAAGAGTTCTGTTCAAAAAGATAATTCTCTTGATACGTAAACTGCCTATCCAATTCCACTGTGCAGTTACAAGTCTTGAGCCGTCTCTTTTTCTCGGTCCTGAAATTCTTACTTACTCTTCTGAGAGAAGGCTTATAAAAGAATGGAAAACCGCTGCTATTTTGTTTTATGTGTCTGGAACCGACGGACTTTCTGTTGAAAGTATGGGCATAGGAAGAACCCGGTGCAGACGAGGTGCTTGTGCGGTCAGAGTTGTCAACTAGTTGAGGCTCGTTTAGGCTATTGTTGATTAGGGATAACCATTTTGCTGCAGGCTGATTGTCTTCTATAACAAGAACGTTTCCTGCATTTAATGGTACTATTTCCTGAAAACTGAAAATCCCCAAAGATAACCAAATTAAGAAGTGAACAACATACTCTACCAGAACCATACCAATCTAGAAACAGAATTATACCCCAAAACATAAATGTCAGATTTATCTTCAACGTGCAAAATTTTATCAAGATCCAGACCAGTATGAGGAGCTTTTCCTCCGACATTCCATGTTGCTACGAAAATTCTACAAAATAAAGAAGCAACAAAAGAAAACGTAAGTTAAAAAAGTATGACGAAATTTGCGAAAGATGTAAGAACTATTTGAACAAAGTAAGAAAGCAATTAGTAGAATACCGGAAGAATTCAATGCTTAAAGACATGTAGCGGAATCGCGGAATGCTAGACCGCCAACCTTTACTGCATTGCCCAAAATATAGTTACACACTACTCAGGCAATCAATGGGGTAAATCAATAGAGTGAACAAGAAAACAACAATCCTGAAGATTTTAGGGGTGAATGAAAAAGTAATTAAGCATTCGAGCTCCATAAGCAGGTTTAGGTATGTCTCAAACAATTATCATATTATCGGAATTCATTATTCATATTAACATATAAACGGGAAGGTTCTGTGTAGATAGGAAACTATTTTTATGTCTTAACTTATAATCCACTACCATGCACCATGAAACATAATGATAGTAATCGTTCTCAACGAACAGAATGCTCCCTATCTATACTTGAAGTCTTGAAGTTCAACGAATATGAAGAATGATCAATCATATAGGCCTAAAGAGGCAAATAATCAAAAAGTTGAAAGGCTTTTACATTAACTATACGTATGGAAGAGAATCTTTACTTACCAGAAAAGTTAAAGCGAACCGAGACGTCGTTCTGATTGTGTTCCTCCTACCTCAAAATGATTTTGGAAATGAAACAAGTATAGCTTGTAGTAGAAACAACATGACCTATATATGAAAAATTGGACAGATAATGTTTAGCTATATTTTTTCATTAGAAAGATCAAGAACAAGAACATGATCCCTTTCATATTATTCCATCAGGAAAAAACAGTAAAAGCATAGAATATATATTGTGGAAAAAGAAAGATAACATTTCTTCTCGAGAATTAGAATAAAACAAGGAATGGCTGAAATTCCCAACAATCCTTTTTCTGCCTTGACTTAAAAACAAATTCCGCATAAAATTTGAACAACTGGTCCAAACTAAGGGCCTCAATTATCATAATAACCATGTAAAAATAAAACCCATAATTTGCAAGAGAAAAGAAAGATATCTCTGAACACATTCGAAATAATTGAAGATCAGGAAAAGAATGGATATACAAATCAAATCATCACCTTTTTCTCCCTTCTCATCAATAATCAATCAGTCTAGTAGAGGAAGAATTATGAATTTTATTGGTATCGAGATAATCACAATATTACGTGGAAGGCTTAACTAATAATGATTTGGTGTATAAAAGAGTCAACTAACTGAATTTCTGAAGACCTTTTCATTGAGCATTACCTTTTGTTGAACTCTTAAAAGTTTTTGAAATGTTTGTTTTTATTCTCTATTGTTTTATAATCCAAATTGGTGTTTTAAATTCTGTTTGAGACCTGTAATGAACAGACATAAGACTTGGTATTTAAGAGAAACCTTACTTAGAGCCGTAGTGGTGATGCTGAAATTATAGGTAAATCTGAGAGACGGATACGTGTTACTATTTGCCAATACCAAATTCGCCTAATAACCCTCCTAATATTGGGCCTCCTACCACTCTAAACTTCGATACCTAAGAGCTTAGCATTTGGAGTCCAACCCATCAATATAACCCGACCCACTCGCTATTTTGTGGGTGACACCCGACAGGTGCACAAACGGATTGGATGCAGGTGTAATTTTAGAATTTTTCATCTACAAAATCTTAGGAAGAGGATCATCAAATCAACCTTGTATTGCAGTTGCCTTACTTGCGCTTCTACCCCGTGGAGTAAATTTGCTTCTTCTGGAAACCACCCTAGTTGTAAGAAATGTTTTAACTTTTGTATGTGGTATCGCACCTAAGATTTTGATTATTAGAATTGTGCTCCTATTCTTTATATATTAAGCAGGCTACGTCCAATTGAATTAAATTCTTAGTTTAGTTGCGTGAAAGGATCTGTTGTTGGCAACAAGTAGACCAGCTCTCATGGCACGGATGGGATGCACGATAATACACCCCGACCTATTTATAGTATCTACATAGAAAATTGACAAAATCCATCCCTTTGCGATCTGTCCTACTATTGGATGCAAATCTATTGGATGACAGATTTGACGTGGATGGAAAGTATAAAATAGGCTAGGCATGTGGGTGAGTTGGTTACAAGTGGAATGAAATCTTTTGGATATAAAAGCCCACATGTATTGCACTAGCTAGTACATAGCTTTTTCTTGAGCAAAATTATGTTTGCAATGGGATATGAAAAGCCTTCGGCATAAGAAGTAATAAAAATTTACCTTCTACTTAAAATTCGTGCATTATAGGATTTATTGGAGTGTTTTTATAAAAAAATAAAATTAAAAACTTTACATAACAAATTAGATAATGAAGCAGAAATAAAGGATGGAGTGTGGGTCTTCGTTCGGTCCTTTCTTTCTTTAAATGAACTAACCTCATTCCTCGGTCTTCTGTAATGAGATATTATCAAAATATTGAAAGTTGTTGTTATTTGTCTAACCTCTTATAATATTTGTTTGCATTGCCAATCCATTTTATGATGTTTTCCTTGGAAGTAGTTGGTGACATCCTGATTATTAACCTATAGTATTATTAAATTTTGTATTTTGTGCTGAAACACCCAAGTAAATGCAGCGTTCACCGCAAGACCCTCTGTTGACAAATTACCACCGAAGAGATAATAGTAGCCGCCCAAATATATTTGTGTGAACTCTATCAATAAAGCATAACCCCTCTACCATATCAGACTTTTTGTAAGAAGAAAGTTTATCTTTATGATTGGATAAAGAGTTATAAGAAACTAGTTGGAAGCCTAACAAGCTAAGCTCCAACAACGAATTACATTATTTGAAGAGGTTATCAAGTTTTCAGTCAACTGGTGGAATACATTGCATCAACCTGGTAGCATTAGCCGATGTACGCCATGGCCCCTATATTTTTGATCACAGCCCCGTGACCGGGAGCTTCGTCGTGCTAGCCTACCAGCGAGCCTCATGAGGTACCAACCAAGGGAGTCGAAGTGGATAAGGGGATGATTATATAGCAAAGGGGGTTGGCTAACTCTACCTTCCATGTCAAATTCTGCAGTATTACGCCATCGGGGACTTGAACCTGGGGCCTCGTGGAGCGCATCAAACCTTTGAGGAACGGGGATGACCAGCTGAGCTAGCTAACCTTTATATTATTATTATTATTATTATAACGAGGATTTTATTGGATGACCGGGATATTATTATTATTATTATTATTATTATTATTATTATTATTATTATTATTATAAAACGAAATTTTATTAGATAGGAAAAGCCGTTTACACAGAAATGGTAGGAAGCCTCCCTACAAAAAAAAAAGTTGCCTATTTTGTAATTGTAATCTAGGCATGCGATGCGGTTCTGCAGCCTCGTCACAAAATCTATCAAGTATTCTCCTAACTCGCCTAAGGTGGTGAACGCGAGCACGCCTAATCCATATCCGTGGTCTTCGTATTTGGTTAAGTATTTGTTACTCTTGCGGGTTATTGCATTCGAAATAGCCTGACCAAGCGTGAAGGCGACTCTCCTGCCACCAGTGAACGAGGACAGCCCTGTGACATCAAGGCACACGTCACGGTCATTTTCCCAATTGTATACTAGGATGTCAGCCGGCCTCAAGGAGTTCTCATTGTCCGAGAGGAAGCCCAGATTGGCTTCTTTACGAGCAGGCACGCCTGCTTTGTAACACATATCCGCTAACACATCCCTGACTAAATCGTGTCTAAATTTGAGACCCACCTCACTAGTACAATGGAGTGTGTGATCCCCAAAATACATCCATTCCTCGCCTACATCTAGAACATAGGCCACCCTTCTCAAAATGTGTTATCCCAAGCCTGTAACTGAGAACGACCCGGAATTGCCGAGGCCCAATAGCTTGGTGAAGCCCAGCTATAGGTACGGCTTTAAGAAAGTCTTGGGCATGACTTAATTTGTTGTATTGCCATAGGATGGTGTCCCGCTCAGTCAAGTTGAAGCTGTTGGGGATATTCTTCTTGACCACATCAAAGTATAGGGCTTCCAAAGAGTACATGGGGCGTGGGGCAGTGGCTTGAATGCTGAAGCAAGAAGAAGAAAGCCCATAGACTTGAGTGAACCTGGCCTGGGCCTGTTGGAGACTGAGATGCTGATCAACACTATAATGTGTTTTTAGGATGATGTTCTGCTGCTGTTGTGTTGTATGAAGGAGGCTAGGAAGCTGTAGTGGCCAGCATCTCCCATGGTGTAGACCCCTAAACCTTCATCCTTCATGGGCAGGGTTGTTAAGCGCATCTGAATTGGACCAAAACCTGCCCTATCACCAGTCATTATGTGTCTGAGAAACTGCATGAGGTGCTGGTCAAAATGAGCTGCTGGGAGATGAAGGGCATGTGGGTTGGTTTTCCTCAATGAGAAGAAGAGTCTGGAGACACCAACACAATTCTTCAACAGGAGGAGCTCACTTTGTGGGTCCTGCAGGGTCTTCAGAGTCTTCATTAGCTGAATGGTCTTCTCCACTCGGCCTTGAACAAGATCACTGCAAAAACTTGGGTTTAAACTGACATGCCCCCCCAGGAACTTCACCCCCAGAGCAGGTCTGTTGATGTCAGCAGGGAAGGTGCCCTCCTCCAAACCTATGGGGTCTGCAACAGGCCAGAAGAGCTTTGTCTTGTTGATGTTGAGGAATAGCCCCTATTGTTTCCTTCCCTCTGGATGATTTTCAAATCTTTGGCAACCTCTAGAGTATCCCCTGCAATTGTACCATCATCTAGGTACCAAGCATTCATCTCAAGGGTGCACTTTAATGCTATTTTGGTGATAAGGGGATATAGGTTTACTGCAAACAGTAAAGGACCAAGGGGGTCCCCTTGATAAACCCCCTGAGCAGAAAGAAGAATGTGTTCCTGGTAATACAGTTTTACTGGGTTGGCATAACAAAATTCCACCCATCTAGAGATGCATGGGCATTTGCACCTGAACTCTTGGAGCATTATTGTTCTGTCCACCATATTGAATGCATTACTAAAGTCTATCAGCAGCATGCTCATAGTCTGTAAGCTACCTTGCACCTCTAGAAGCTTGTTGGCATAGTGGAGGATAACTTCCCCACCACACTAGATACCCACCCCAAATTGGTAGTCACCTAGGTAGAAATCCAGTTCCTTGCTGACTGTTGTTGCTTCCAGTTTGGAGCACAGCCTCCTCCATATGGAGTCAACAACTATTGGCCTCACAGCTCCTCCTGGCTTGAGCAGAGGTGTCAAGGGGAACTGGCCACATATTCACCCAATATGGAGGGACACTTCCCTGCAATCCACAGGTTGACCACCCCTATTAAGGGGATAAAAAGCTCCTCTGCAACAGCTGAAGCAGGCCCACTTAAAGCATCAAGTAGGTGTTGATCTCTAAGGCCACCCCTGCCACAAGAGGTTCCTTTAGGGAAACCTTTTATTGTACTTAAAACAACATCTTTCCACACACAGAGCATCAGCCTGGATGGGATCCACAAGAATGCATGGTGGGGGACAATGGGATGCTTGTGGATCAGTTCAGTGAGGGTATCTGGGGTGCTAGGTGCTAGACCATTTGAGCCATTCTGGTTCTTGTTGGTTGACCTTCCCCTTTGAGTGTTTGGTTGTTCCAGGAGGTTATGCACAAGGCTGAGACATCCAGCTTCATTCCACTGCTGTAGGCCATGGTTGATGCTGGTAGATTGAAGCCTTTTTCTTGTGCCTGACCTCTTTTCCCTGGAACTCCTTGGATTATACAAGCTTAATGTGCAAATGGGTAGCAGCAGAAGATGTACCCATACTACCAGATCAGATGGGTTGGCTATAACCTTCTCCAGAGTGGACTTTAAAGTCCTAGAGAAGTTCAGCCTGCTCTGTTGAGAAATACTGGTAACTGTGATCACATTCCTCTTGAAGAGAAAATTGAGCATATCCAGAGGAGAACAAGTAGGAGATGCAGGTTCAACTGAGGCCTCAGGTTCTGAGGCTGGTGGATGGGGTTTGTCAATCCCATGAACTAGAAAATCTGCAGACATGCCATTGTATGTCTTGGGTATGAATTCATCATGGTTGTGGCAGGGCTTCCTCCATGAGTAAGTGTGCATGCACTGAGTGCATAACCATATTTGCAAATTGGATAAGACCTGCTCCCATGCATTGAACACTGATACCTCTGTTCTGATCCTGTCTCTACAGGTGAATCTAGCTTCCTCTGTTGGCAAATGTCTATCTTGTAAGTGTTTGTAGAAGCCAGTTCTATTGAACCCCCTACCTCCAACCCCATTAGTGCAACCATCATAGGACTTAAATGGAAAATGATACATAGATTCATTGAAAGAACCCCCATCAACATTGTCTGTAGAACTCGCAGTAGATCTAGTTGTGGGCATGATAAAAGGGAGGGACCTAGGGCTGAAAAATGGGTGAAATTGAAATAGAAGGGACGACAATTGTGTCAGAAAGGTTGCTGGAGACCAATTTGTAGAAACTTAAACTAAATTTACAACCTAGAAACTGAACAGTAATAACCCTAAATTTGAATCCACTAATATACCTATATGTACATGTGTGGATCCTGTTCTTGAAGTCTTAGCAGGAGATAGAGGAGGCGTAAAAGAAGCTTTCATACCTGAGAAGTGGTGGTTGACCAGAATCCCAGCTGAAGAACTCGGCTACTTCTTCTTCTCTCTCATTTTCCTCTTTTTCAGAGCTTCTCTCACCTGATTCAGACTTAATTATTATTATTATTATTATTATTATTATTATTATTATTATTATTATTATTTTATGAAAGGAAATTTTATTAGAAAGAAAAAGCATTTTACACTGAAATGGTAGGAAACCTCGCAACAAGATGGACCCCTACCCCCTTTTGGATGGAAATGCATAGTCTGAAGAACAGAGAGTTGCCAATTTTATAATTATAATCAAAGCTAGATACTCAATTCTGCAACCTCTTTACAAAATCTACCATATCCTATCTTAATTCCCCTAGGGTAGTGAAGGCTAGCACGCCGAGCCCATAGCCGTGGGCAACACATTTGTCCAGGTATTTGTTTCGTTTGCGGGTAATGGCGCTTGAGATGGACTGCCATGGCATGTAAGCTAATCTCCCCCCACATGTGAACGGGAACACTCCGGTGACATCGAGACAGACGTCGTGACCGTTCTCCCAGTTGTATACCAAGATGTCCGCTGGCCGTAAAGAATTCTCGTTGTACGATAAGAAGCCCAGTTTGACTTCTTTACGCGCAGACACTCTATCCTGGAAGTACATGTCCGTGAACATGTCTAGGACCAGGTCATTTCTGAACTTTAGGCCCACTTCACTGGCACAGTGCAAGGCGTGGTCGCCGAAGACGTCAATCCCTCTATAACAACTGGGGCATAAACTGCTCTCCTCAAACATGGGTATCCCGAGTCTGTAGATAAGCACGGCCGGAACTTCCTTGGCCCAATAGCCTGGTTAAGCCTAGCAATGGGGACTGCCTTGAGGAAGTCTTGGGGTGTGATTGATCTTGGTGCATTGCCAAAGGAAGCTGTCGCGTTCAGACATAGTGAATCTGTCGGGGATGTTCTTCTTCACAGCATCAAAGTAGAGGACTGCCAATGAGTGCATTGGGATGGGGGCAGCAGCTTGGATGTTGTAAGAAGACGTCAAGACACAGACCTGAATGAACCTGGACAGGCATGCTGGTAGCTGAGGTGTGTGTCAGATCCTATTTGAGTTCTAAGGATAGTATTTTGCACCTGCATGGTTTGAGAGTAAGAAGCTAGGTAGCTATAGTGGTTGGTGTCTTCCATTGTATAGACACCCAGCCCACCATCCTTCATGGGAAGGGTTTCCAGGTGCAGTTGAAATGGACCAAAACCAGCACCATCTCTTGTAATCAGATGCCTGAGGAACTGCTGGAGGTGATGATCATATAGGGCTGCAGGGAGATGGAGAGTTGTGGGTCTGGTAGTCCTCATTGTGAAGTAAATCTTGGAGACACCAGCACAGTTGTGCAAGAGGACAAGCTCACACTGTGGATCCTGCAGCTTCTTCAAGGTTTCCATGAAATGGAGTGTCTTCTCCACTCTTCCCTGCACAAAGTCACTGCAGAACTTCAAGTCTTGACTGACTAGACCTCCTAGCAGCTTCACTCCCATCATAGGCCTGCCAATATCAGCTGGGAGGACCCCCTCCTTCAGACTTCTTGGATCAACATGGGGCCAAAATAGCTCTGTTTTGGTGATGTTCATGTGCAACCCCCTTCTGCTCCCATCTGCCTGGATGATGTTTAGGGCTTTGGCCACCTCCATGGTGTCACTTGCAATGGTGCCATCATCCAGATACCAAGCATGTAGGTCTACTGTGCAGGCTGAGGCTATGCTGGTGATGAGGGGGTGCAAGGTCAGAGCAAAGAGGAGGGGGCCTAGAGGATCCCCTTGTTGGACTCCTTTTGCAGACATGAGAATGTTGTCTAGGTAGTAGAGTTTAGTTGGCTTGGCATAAAAAAATTCAACCCACCTAGAGATGCAAGGGCACTTGTCTCTGACCTCCTTGATCATGGAAGATCCGTCCACCACGTTGAAAGTATTTTTGAAGTCAACAAGGAGCATACACTTGTTAAGGAGTTACCTTGGAGCTCCAGGAGCTTGTTGGCTGAATGCATGATGGCTTTCCCTCCACATTGGATCCCCACCCAAAACTGGAAGTCTCCTAAGTAGGCAGTCATATCCTTGCAGAAAACAGATGAAGCAAGCTTGGAGCAGAGCCTCCTCTAGATTGTGCCTACTGTTATGGGCCTCAGCCCTGCATCAGGTTTAAACAGGGGAGTCAAGGGAGCACTGGAAATGTACTCCCCTAGCTATGAAGGGCACCTCCCTTCCAACCATAGGTTGACCACCCTGATGTGGTTTTTATATAGTGGTAAAAAATTTGATTCTCAGACTTGTAAAGATTTGATTTTTAAACCTAATTTTTAATACTAAAAATAAAGAAGATTAAAATAGAATTGATTCAAGAATTATGTCAAACATTGAGACTAAGGATTTCACTATTATCCAATTTTACAAGTGATTAAACATGAATAATTATTTTGCAATTCAGAAATTCAAGTTATTCAACATAATGCCAAAGTTAGATTTTCAAAATAATAGTTGTAAATCAAAAGTAACATCAAAAGGTTAAAAATCAGCATGATTCATCAAAAGAAAACACAACTACTTGATAAAAAACCATTTTTTTCCAATTTTAATTCAAAGCAAATAATAGTAAAATAATTACAAAAAATAAATAAAATAAGAATTACCACTTTATTATTGGAAAAATAGCTTCCTCTGTCGCCCCAACAATGGTGATTAGCTCATCATATAGGAAACACTCTCAAAATAAGTTTTCTTAGCTCAAAAAGTGTTTACAATAATGAAATAAAGGTAACACGGGAGAACTGATATGATTATAAGTGTTACAGAAACTATTCTCTGCGTGGTTGAAGAGAAAATAAAACAGAAGCAATAAAGAATGGACTCTGGCAGCTTCAGAAATTCAAAGGAAAAAGTGACAGAAACAATGACAGTTTTCTAGCCTTTTGTTCTTCATGTTCTTCACAGCAGCAGCAAGCTTGTTTTTCCTGTGTTTTTTTTCGGTGGCTCTGCCCCCTTTTTCCTCTCATCTCTTTGTTTTATATAGGATAAGGGAACCCTAATAAGCCTTGTTTACCGATAAGGACTCAAAGAAAACTCCAAAACAGACTCCAAATATTCATTAATCCGAAACAGATGAGGATATCTTTTTCTGGCTCCCAACTGGATTTTTCACCCATTTTTTCCGGGTGAAACACTCTGGATTGCGTGTGTTGATCTTTAGTTGATTATTTCTTCACTTGGATAAATCAAAAACACGTATTAAATCCCTTTAACTTCGCACTTGAAACAACTCAGATGACTTTTTCACGTAAACTGAATTTCCTGCCCTTTTCGGTTTTGAATTCAAAAGGGAGGGTGCCTTTATCAACTTCCTGAGTGCCTTTAGTAATTTGGTGTGTGTCTTTAGTAATTTTCTGGGTGCCCTTAACAACTTTTTGAGCCGATTTTTCCACAAATATTTATTTCTCAAAAATACCTACAAAGACATAAAAACCCATAATAAGTATAAAATCGAACACTATCAAAATAGATAATCGAGCACAATTTAGACACAAAAATGTGTCTATCAAATACCCCCAAACTTACTATTTGCTAGTCCTCGAGCAAATCTAAGAAAATAAAATCCTAACTCACTTTCGCAGGAATCACGACTACATTTAGCATCTGTAATAAGTCGTAGGTGTCCCTAGTGGACGAGTTTTGTCTCGTGAGGGTTTACAAGAGATATAACTACAAAACCTTTTACTCCAAACTTTAGCTACATGTGAACGACTGAGGGTAAACACTAAACAAGCTATTTAGTTAGCATACTAAATTCTTCGGATATGGGAATCATTACCCTATATGAGTCCAATTGTTGTACACGATTTTGCACTCAGCGTACTAAAATTCATATATAAGATAACAAAGCTCTACTTAGATAGTTGGTCAACCACAATACTCAGAATCTATCAAAGTTCAATCACATGAATAGATTGAGAAGATGGATATAGAAGTGATGAATGGTGCATATGTTGACTAAGGTGAACGGTGTTTCCTATATCAGTCTGAAAGTCAGTGTCAGGATGAATCCTAATGGATTGAGATGTGCTCCCACTAATATCGACTCAACTGGTATATACAAGGGTCTAGTCGGTCGATTTATTGAAAATAAAACAATTATAAATGTATTGACAACATGATTGGATCAAATTGAATCCAAGCGCATGGTCCTTATCAGCATCTTACATGATAGATCTCATGGATCCTGCGTTCCACGCTTGCTTAGGCGACGGATACAGGGAGAACACACACATATTGCTATCAAAGTGTCAATACTCGAAAAAAATTTCTTCTTTCTCTCAGTTTTTTTTCTAATTATTATTGTAAGAATTAAAAATGGGGCTTGATCTCTACACTCTATTTCATCCTGGCGGCGATAACAATTCGATACTGGTGCCCCACCAAATCACTTAGAGAAACACAAATTGCAAAAATAAAAACAGAAGGTGATATGGTTGAGATAGACTCCGAGATATGGTGACAACTAACATGTTATTTCTAACACCTGAACTCTGTCCTTTTATAAATAGACCATTTAACTGGGCACACCAATTCCTATAGAAAAAGAGCTAAGTTTCCATCTACCTAGAATGGTTAGTGTCATCCTGAATTGTTCACAAGCTTCTAGACTTTGGAGTTTTTATTATTGCACCAAAAAGTTTCTCCCTTACCCCCAAACTTAAATCAAACAGTATCCTCAATGTTTTAAAATTAAGAGCAGTACCAATAGAAGTAAAAAGAGGAATAAAGAGGTAAGTCAGAAAGATAGTACCTGGGTGAAGCGTAGCAATCCTTCTATGGAGAATAAAATAAAAATATAAAAACCTAGAAACCTACAAAAAATCTACTAATGTACAAAAACAACCCTGATGGTCAATCAGAGTAAGCAGGGTCCTCCAGAGGGACCTCCTCAACATCACATGTAGGAAGATGCTCTAAAAATGGTTTCAATCTATGACCATTAACCTTGAAATGATTTCTATCATCTTGAGTCTCAATCTCAATAGCACCATGAGGAAAGATAGTGCGAACAACAAAAGGACCGGTCCACCGAGAGCGTAACTTCCTGGGGAATAGATGCAAACGAGTATCATACAAAAGAACTTTTTGACCTGGAGAAAATAACTTTCTTAAATTATTTCTATCATGCACAAGTTTCATTTTGTTCTTATACCCCCTAACACTATCATATGCATCTTTCTGAATCTCTTCCAACTCATTGAGATGGAGCTTCCTGTGAGCTCCTGCTTTGTCAAGTGAAAAATTAATCTGCTTTACAGCCCAATATGCTTTATGTTCTAACTCGACGGGCAGGTGACATGCCTTGCCAAAAATTAGACGATAAGGTGTCATTCCAATGGGGGTCTTAAACACCGTATGGTAAGGCCATAAGGCATCAGTAAGCCTCAACGACCAGTCTTTCCTATTAGGATTAACTGTTTTCTCTAGAATACGTTTTATCGCCCTGTTGGAAACCTCTACTTGACCACTAGTCTGTGGTGATATGGGGTAGATACTTTATGGGTAATACCATATTTCTTCATCCTGAGCTTAAACGGCCGATTACAAAAGTGTGACCCTCCATCACTAATTATAGCTCCTGGTGTACCAAAACGTGCAAATATGTTATCATTCAAAAACTGGACCACAACCTTGTGGTCGTTTGTTTTACACGAAACCGCCTTTACCCACTTAGATACATAGTCTACGGCGACAAGGATGTAAAAATAACCAAAAGAATTAGGAAAATGACCCATAAAATCAATGCCCCACACATCAAAGACCTCAATAACTAAAATAGGGTTCAAAGGCATCATATTTCTATGAGAAATGGTTCCTAACTTCTGGCATCGTTCACAAGCAACACAATAACTTTGGGAGTCTTTAAAAAATGACGGCCAGTAGAATCCACACTGCAATATCTTCGCATCAGTCTTCTTAGTACTAAAATGACCCCCACAATCATGATCATGACAAAAGGAAATAATACTGGACTGGTCACTCTCAGGTATACATCTCCTAATAATCTGATCTGGACAATACTTAAACAAATAAGGATCATCCCAAAAGAAATGCTTCACCTAAGGTAAAAACCTAGAACGATCTTGTTTACCCAGTGTTGAGGCATTCGACCAGTAATAAGATAATTCACTATATTCGCAAACCAAGGTGATTGGGAAAAAACAAATAGTTGTTTATCAGGAAATCTATCCCTCACAGGTGGAGAATCATCATGGGAATCCAAAAGTTCAATCACATGAAAAGATTTAGAAGATGAATATGGAGATGATAAAGTTTGCGCATATTGACTAAGGTAAACGGTGTTTCCCATATCTGTCTGAAGGTCATTTCCAGGATGAATCCTAATGGATTGAGATACGCTCCCACTGGTCTTAATCCTTATGCTAATATCGACTCAGCTGGTATATATAAGGGCCCCACCGGACGATTTATTGAAAATTAAACAATTATATTTATTTTATTAAATATACTGCCAACATGATTGGATCAAATGAATCCAAGCGCATGCTCCTTATGAGCATCTTACATGATAATTCTCATGGATCCTGCGTTCCACGCTTGCTTAGGCGACAGAGACAGGGAGAACACACACATATTGCTATCAAAGTGTCAATACTCGATTTTTTTATCTAAATAAAATACAATAATGGGGCTTGATCTCAAATACTCTACTTCATTCTGGCGGCGATAACAATTCGATGCTGGTGCGCAACCAAATCACTTAGAGAAACACAAAAATTGTAAAAATAAAAACAGAAGGTGATATAGTCGAGGTAGATTTCGAGATATGGTGACAACTATCATGTTATTTCTAACACCTGAGCTATATTCTTTTATGAATAGACCATTTAACTGGGTACACCAATTCATATAGAAAAATAGCTAAGTTTCCATCTACTTAGAATGGTTAGTGTCATTCTGAATTGTTCACAAGTTTCTAAATTTTGGAGCTTTATTATTGCACTAAAAAGTTTCTCCCTTACCCCCAAACTTAAATCAAATAATATCCTCAATGTTTTAAATTGAAAAGAAGTACCAACAGATAAGTAAAAAGAGGAATAAAGAGGTAAGTCAGAAAGATAGTACCTGGGTGGAATGTAACAATCCTTCTACGGAGAATAAGATAGAAAATAAAAACCAAAAAACGAATAATAAAAACTTTAAAAAAATCTACTAATGTACAAAAAACAACCTTGATAGTCAATCAAAGTAAACAGGTCCTCCAGAGGGACCTCCTCAACATCACATGTTGAAAAAAGCTCTAAAAATAGTTTCAATATATGACCGTTAGCCTTGAAAGGATTTTTACCATCTTGAGTCTCAGTCTCAATAGCACCATGAGGAAAAACAGTGCGAGCAACAAAAGGACCGGTCCACCGAGAGCGTAATTTCCCGGGGAATAGATGCAAACGAGTATCACACAAAAGAACTTTTTGACTGGAGAAAATGGCTTTCTTAAAATATTTCTATCATGCACAAGTTTCATTTGTTCTTATACTCCCTAGCACTATTATATGCATCTTTCAGAATCTCTTCCAAATCATTGAGCTAGAGCTTCATGTGAGCTTTTGCCTTGTCAAGTGAAAAATTTAACTACTTTACAACCCAATATGCTCTATGTTCTAACTCGACGGGCAGGTGACATGCCTTGCCAAAAACTAGACGATAAGGTGACATTCCAATTGGAGTCTTAAATGCAGTACGGTAAGCCCATAAGGCATAAATAAGCTTCAATGACCAGTCTTTCCTATTAGGATTAACTGTTTTCTCTAGAATACGTTTTATCTCTCTGTTGGAAACCTCTACTTGACCACTAGTCTGTGGGTGATATAGGGTAACTACTTTTTGGTTTATACCATATTTCTTCACCAAAAGCTTAAACGGTGGATTACAAAAGTGTGACCCTCAATCACTAATTATAGCTCGCGGTGTACCAAAACGTGCAAATATGTTATCATTCAAAAACTGGACCACAACCTTGTGGTCGTTTATTTTACACGAAACCGCCTCAAACCATTTAGAGACATAGTCTACAACGACAAGTATGTAAATATTACGGAAAGAATTAGGAAATGGACCCATAAAATCAATGCCCCACACATCAAAGACCTCAATAACTAAAATAGGGTTCAAAGGCATCATATTTCTACGAAAAATGGTTCCTAACTTCTGGCAGCATTCACAAGCAACACAGTAACTGTGGGAGTCTTTAAAAAATGATGGCCAATGGAATCCACACTGTAGTATCTTAGCAGCGATCTTCTTAGCACTAAAGTGACCTCCACAAGCATGATCATGGAAAAAGGAAATAATACTGGACTGGTCACTCTCAGGTATACATCTCCCAATAATCTGGTTTGGACAATACTTGAACAAATAATGATCGTCCCAAAAGAAATGCTTTACCTCATCTAAAAACCTAGAACAATTTTGTTTACCACCGTGTTGAGGCATTCGACCAGTAACAAGATAATTCATTATATTCGCAAACCAAGGTAATTGGGAAACAAAAAATAGTTTTTCATCAGGAAAACTATCTCTTACAGGAGGAGAATCATCAGGGGAATCCACAACAAGTCTAGACAAGTGGTGTGCTACTACATTTTCTGCACCCTTTTTGTCTCTAATTTCTAAAGAGAATTCTTGTAACAAAAGGATCCATCTAATCAATCGAGGTTTAGTATCCTTCTTAGACAGAAGGTACTTCAAAGCAGCATGATCGGTAAAAACTACAACCTTAGAACCTAAGAGGTAGGATCTAAACTTGTCTAGGGAAAAAACAATAGCTAACATTTCCTTCTCTGTGGTGGGGTAGTTCAGTTGGGCATCATTCAGGGTTTTGCTAGCATAGTAAATCAAATAAAGTAATGTGTTTTCTAACTGACCTAATACAACACCAATAGCATAATCTGAAGCATCACACATTATCTCAAAGGGTAGGTTCCAGTTAGGTGCCTGGACTATGGGGGCGATAGTGAGTAAAGTCTTAAGATTCTCAAAAGCCTCTAAACAAGCATCATCAAAGACAAATTTAACATCTTTTGCAAGCAGATTGCAAAGAAGTGTAGAAATCAAGCTAAAATCCTTAATGAATCGACGATAAAAACCTTCATGCCCTAAGAATGACCTAACATCTCGTACAGTTTATGGAACCTGTAAAGTCTTAATAAGGTCAACTTTGGCTTTGTCTACCTCTATACCCTTAGAAGATATGATATGCCCTAAAACAATTCCTGATCGAACCATGAAATGGCATTTTTCCCAATTAAGCACTAAATTCTTTTCCTTACATCTAGTCAACACTAATGTCAAATGATGCAAGCACTCATCGAAAGATGACCCAAATACTGAAAAATCATCCATAAAGACTTCTAAGAACCGTTCTACCATGTCAGAAAATATGCTTATCATACAACGCTGAAAAGTAGCGGGTGCATTACACAACCCGAAAGGCATGCGTTTATACGCAAAGGTACCAAAGGGACAAGTAAAAGTAGTTTTCTTTTGGTCTTCTGGGGCAATAACAATTTGATTATAACCATAAAAACCATCTAGCAAGCAATAATGGCTATGTCCAACTAATCTCTCAAGCATTTGGTCGATGAAAGAAAGGGGAAAGTGGTCCTTCCTTGTGACCTTGTTCAGTTTTCTATAGTCAATACAAATACGCCACCCCGTGGTCACTCGGGTTGGGATTAACTCATTGTTATCATTCTGGACTACAGTGATACCTGATTTCTTGGGAACAACCTGAACGGGGATGACCGACTTACTGTCTGAGATAGGGTAGATAATACCCGCATCTAACAACTTATGTACCTCAGTTCGAACTACTTCTTTCATGTTAGGGTTAAGTCGACGTTGCATCTCCCTAGATGGTTTAGTATCATCCTCTAAATGAACCTGATGCATACGAACAATAGGACTTATACCCTTAATATCTGCTATAGTACACCCTAAAGCTTCCTTATTGTCTTGAAGCATGGTCAGTAGCCTACTTTCCTAGTTACTATCCAAGTCGGATGCTACAATCACAAGCAAAGTCTCAGATGGGCCTAAATACACATACTTCAGAGTATCTGGTAGTTTTTTAAGGTCCAACTTAGGAGGCTCTTCTAAAGAAGGAATTAGGGTAGACTTAGAAACTGGCAGTGGTTCAAACTTAGGTTTCCATCCATTACTAGTGTCTATCAAAAGGGCTGAATCTAACAAAGCATTCACCTCATTAATCACACTATCGTTATCAAAATCAAACCCAAAGTGGGCTAGGCATTTCTCTAATGGATCTTCTAACAAATTTTTTGGTAATGACTCCTTAACTAATGTTCCTATCATATTCACCTCTTCAATGCACATGTCATCTAACTCAGGTGGTTGCTTACTAATATTGAAAATATTTAGCTCAATAGTCATATTACCAAAAGATAAGTTCATAATACCATTTCGACAGTTAATGATCGCATTAAATGTAGCTAAAAAACGGGCGACCTAATATTACAGGTATCTGATTCTCTGGGTCAGGGACAGGTTGGGTATCAAGGACAACAAAATCTACTGGATAAATAAACTTATCGACCTCAATAAGAACATCCTATATGACACCACGAGGAATTTTTATAGACCTATCAGCTAACTGCAGGGTTATCTGAGTAGGTTTTAAATCACCAAGTCCTAGCTGGAGGTACACATGGTACGGTAGTAAGTTCACATTGACTCCTAAGTCAAGTAACGCTTTCTCAACACGGTAGTTATCTATTGTGCAAGAAATGGTTGGGGAACCTGGGTCTTTGTACTTAGGAGTTGTATTGTTCTGGATAATTGAACTCACATGACTAGCTAAAAAGGCTTTCTTTTGTACACTAAGCTTTCGCTTTCGTGTACACATGTCCTTAAGGAACTTGTCATAAGTAGGAATCTGCCTAATTGCATCTAATAATGGAAGGTTGATCGTGACTTGCTTAAAAACCTCCAATATGTCATTAAAGTTGGATTCCTTTTTTGTTGGTGCTAATAGTTGTGGGAACGGGGCTATGGGAACAAAATCTGGCTTATGAGGAGCTACATCGGGCTCTTTAGAGACTTCATCAGTCTCAACAGCTACTGGCTCATAAGGGTGAACTACAGTATGTTCACTATCAGGCATGGTTACCTTGTTATCTACCACTTTACTATTTTTAAGGGTTCCATTTGCATTCACATGATTTGATGATTTCTCACCAGAAGATACTTCATGAACTCATCCAGGATTAGGGTGTGGTTGACTAGGGAACTTGCCTTTTTCTCTTTTTCTCAAAGACTCAGCGATTTGACCAACCTGGGTTTCTAAATTAGAAATAGTCTAACTGTTAGCCTGAAGGATCTTTTGATTTTCTTATAAACTTTGGTTGACAAACTGCTGAAAATCTTTAGTGTTTTGAGTTAATGAAGCAACAGACTCTGCTAAACTCATGATCGTCTTATCTATCGGATTCTGAAATTGTGCTGGTCCTGAAGGATTCTTAGTATAACCAAAACTTGTGGGAACCTTAAAATTATTAGACTGACCTTGACTCTGGCCCTTAGACCATGAAAGGTTAGGATGGTTTCTCCAACCAGGGTTATAGGTTTCTGAATAAGGGTCAAACTTCTGATGATTATCAAATCTAATGTTATTATAAAGAGCATGGGCTTGCTCTTCTACAGTCTGTCCTTCCCACAATGGCTTGGGCTCAAGTCCATAACTAGATTGACTCAGTTCTAAAGCTTCTAACCTTTTAGATATAGCCGCTATTTTGGCATCCGATTCATAAGATCCATCTACCCTATTGATATTTCCTCTACTTAGAAGAATTGTTTTCTGTGGCTCCTTACTGTTTTCCTACTGTTGGGTTTTTTCGGCGATTTAATTCAAAAATGTCATTGCACCATCGATAGTTATTTTCAAACCCACCTGTGCTTAAAGACTCAACCATGGTTGTTGTCGAATAATCTAAACCCTCGTAGAGTATCTAAACTAGCCTTATTTTTTCTAAACCATGATGAGGACATTGTGAAATAAGTCATTGAACCTTTCTAAATACCTATATAAAGATTCTCCCTCTTGTTGAACAAATGTGCAAATCTGCTTCCTAATAGATGATGTTTTGTGCCTAGGGAAAAACTTCTGGAAAAAGAAAGATGTAAGTTGTTCATAGGTTTTAATTGACTCGGAAGTCAAACTATATAACCAAGATTTGGCTTTGTCTCTTAGTAAAAAAGGAAACAGTCTAAGTTTCAATAATTCATCATCTGGGTCCTTAATCCTGATGGTACTGCATATTTCCTCAAAATCCCTAACATGGAAATAGGGGTTTTCATTTTCTTTCCCTAAGAAGATTGGGAGCATCTGTATGGTCCCAGGTTTCAACTCATAGTTTGCTTCAGTTTCAGCTAACTTGATACATGATGGACGAGAAGTCCTAGTCGGTTTCAACAAAGCTTTTAAAGTTGCCATTGCTGGCGCTATCAAAGGTCTAGAAGTAACTTCTTCACACACTGTCAAGTTCTCAAAATTGAAATTTCCAAAAAAAGGGCCCTCAAAAGAAGAGTCTTCGAGGTCCTTGTTTCCAGGGACAGAACTACTAGGTTTCTCACTAATCAAACGACCTAGAGTCTCTTTTCCAAGCCCGCTCAGTGATGACTTCAAGCGGTCTTGGCATACACTAAAAAAAACTATTGAATCTAGCAAAAAAAAGCATGATGGCTCTACTTAGATTGTTGCTAGACCATCTTCTATTCTTTCAAAGGAAACTAGTTACAATTTTAGAAAACCTCAATCCGAATTAGATTAAGTCGAAGAGAAACAGGATAAGATCTAAGGAGCTTTGATAACCCTGTCTCTTTGGAATCTTTTCCCTGTGCTACAAGGCGGCTCTAATCAACTTAAAATAATCCTGAACTTCGAGTTAGGTTAACAAAGAAACCAATACAGTACTTTTGAACGAGTTTCCTTTAAGCTTGTTACCCTATCGGTCTCTTTCTAGTTAAAATTTTAAGGTTTAGGTTCGCGTTTGGTAACGTGTTTCTAAAGCGGGCAAGAAGGAAACGGTGATAAAATCTGAGTCCTTATCTTGTATGGCCAGTTCTTGCCCTTTACTAGAAAAATAAGTCCGTATTCAAATCCTCAACATATATGCATACGAAGGAATACAGTAAACCCAGTTGCATGGGATTCGTGGATTGATCGAGTCTTACCTCCCGTACCAGACGAGGGGATGAATCGGTTGTAGTTGAATCGGGCCACCGACTCCTGTGTTAGTGTACGAACCCGAGGGTCCGAGACAATATCGTAATTATCGTCCTTCCCTGTTGCAGTTTATATTTAAATTACCCTTCCGTAGGGTTTAAAAATAATAATAAAGTCCACAGTCCCAAAAATAAAGTCCAATAAGTGTCCAAAAATAAAAAAAAAATTACATAAATAATAAAGATTTCCGAATACAATTTTCTAAACAAATAAAATCTAACAAATAAAACCTAATTAAAAATAAAATTTTGTCTTGTTTCCCGTTCTTTAAGCTTTAACTTTAACTCCAAGTCTTTAATCACCAAAGTCTTTGGCTCTATTTCATTTCAATCCAAATCCAAAACCTGTAGCAAAAAGATAAATACCCAAAGAAACATAAAACAGAACAAAGTATAAATACTACTAAATATAAAAACCTAAAAATAAATCTAAGACTCTAAACCTAAAGACAAGTCCCTGACAGCGGCGCCAAAAATTGATGTGGTTTTTATATAGTGGTAAAAAGTTTGATTCTCAGACTTGTAAAGATTTGATTTTTAAACCTAATTTTTAGTACTAAAAATAAAGAAGATAGAATTGATTCAAGAATTGTGTCAAACACTGAGACTATGGATTCCACTATTATCCAATTTTACAAGTGATTAAACATGAATAATTATTTTGCAATTCATAAATTCAAGTTATTCAAAATAATGTCAAAGTTAGATTTTCAAAATAATAGTTGTAAATCAAAAGTATAAGACATCAAAAGGTTAAAACTCAGCATGACCCATCAAAAGAGAACACAACTACTTGATAAAAACCATTTTTTCCAATTTTAATTCAAAGAAAATAATAGTGAAAGAATTACAAAAAATAAATAAAATATAAATTACCACTTTATTATTAGAAAAATATCTTCCTCCGTCGCCCCAATAATGACAATTTTCTCTAGCCTTTTGTTCTTCCTGTTCTTCACACCAGCAACAAGCTTTTTTTTTCCTGAATTTTTTTTCGGTCGCTCTGCTCCCTTTTTCCTCCCATCTTTTTCCTTTATATAGGATTGGGGAACCCTAATAAGCCTTGTTAACCGATAAGGACTCAAAAAAACTCCAAACAGACTCCAAATCTTTGTTAATCCTTGTTAACCGATAAGGATTCAAAGAAAACTCCAAACAGACTCCAAATCTTTGTTAATCCGAAACAGAAGAGGATATCTTTTTCCGGCTCCCAACTGGATTTTTCACCCATTTTTTCCGGGTGAAACACTCTGGATTACGTGTGTTGATCTTTAGTTGATTATTTCTTCACTTGGATAAATCAAAAACACGTATTAAATCCCTTTAACTTCACACTTGAAACAACTCAGATGACTTTCTCACGTAAACTGAATTTCCCGCCCTTTTCGGTTTTGAATTCAAAAGGGAGGGTGCCTTTATCAAATGTCTGGGTGCCTTTTGGGTGCTTTTAACAACTTTTTGAGCCGATTTTTCCACAAATATTTATTTCTCAAAAATGCCTACAAAGACATAAAACCCCATAATAAGTACAAAATCGAACACTATCAAAATAGATAATTGAGCACAATTTAGACACAAAAATGTGTCTATCACCCGCTAGTGATAGAAGATAGCAACTCATCTGCTACTGTTGGGCCACAGATGACATCCCAGAGGTGCTGGGCTCTAAGGCCATCCCTCCCACATGAGGTTCCCTTGTGAAAACCTTTGATGGCATTTAGGACAGCTGTGTTGTCCACACTAAGGGCTTCAACTTGGAAAGGTTCTATAGGGATGGAAGGTGATGGAGCTCCAGGGTGTTTCTGTCTCAGGTCCAGTAAGGTTGCAGGGGAGTTAGGGGAAATGCCATTAGATGCCATCACCTTGATAACTGTTGTTTGTTGGCCATATCTCAGCTTTTTCCTGCAGGCAGAGAGGTTGGATCCCCCCACCTCTTTTTGTTGGTCTGCTCCTTTGAAGTTGCTTAGCCTGATCCATAAGGGTGTGCACCATATTGAGACACCCCTTGTCATTCCACTGGAGCAAGGCCTAGTTTATGCTGCTATACTGAAGCCTTCTTCTTGTCCCAGATCTTTTTTCCATGGTGCTTTTAGGTGCATATAAGCTCAGGGTGCAGACTGGCATGAGCAGGAGGTGTAGCCATACAGACAAATCAAGGGGGTTATCAGAGACCTTATCCAGAGTGACTTTTAATCTCTTGGAAAAATGAGCCTGCATTGGTGGGGGAAACTGGCCACTGTTGTGCAGTTCATCTGGAGGACTTGATTGAGCAACTACAAGGACAGACCATCTGGTGCCTCTGGTTCCACTAGCTTAGTTGGTTCTGAATAGGCATCTTGGGGTTTGTCTAGGCCATCCACTAGGAAGTCAGCTGACAACCCATTGTAAGGCTTAGTGATGACACCATCATGCATTCTGCAGGGTCTTTCCAGGAATAGATGTGCATACATTTAGTGCATAGCCACATATGCAGGCCAGACAAGACCAACTCCCAAGATTTGTGAACAACAACATCATTATTGATCCTGTCTCTACACATGGACTTGGAATCCTATGAGGGGAGGTTCCTATCATGGAGGTGTCTATAGAAGCCAGTTTTACTCAAGCCCCTCCCCCCACACACCATTACTGCAACCATCAAACTTTATGTAGGGGCAGTGGAACAATATCTCCTTATGATTACTATCTATGTCCTCTTCTGCTTGATCCTGTGAAACTGCATTGGACCTAATTCTAGGCATAAGGGGGAATGATCTCGCAAAATGGGAAACATGGTTGGAATTGACAAGGGTTTGAAACTCAGTGATCTCAAAGAGGCCTCAAGAGCCCAATTTGTACAAGCAAGGGTTGGATCAAAAGGAACCCTAGAAACTACCACTACAGGAGTATATACAAAGAACCCTAGGTCGAGCTTCCTAATTGTAGGTGAAGGGGAAGGGGAAAGTGAAGGATGTGAGGTGGGTTTCATCATACCTGAAGTGGAAGGACGAATCCCGGCTTGAATTCCTGCTCCTTGATCTCCAGCAGAACCCATGTTCTTCCCCTGGTTTACTCTCGCTCTCGCCGGAGCTTCTCTCTCTTTTTATTATTATTATTATTATTATTATTATTATTATTATTATTATTATTTTTATTATCACCATCATCAATAAAGAAGTTATTACAATGAGTTAGTTAGTAACCTAGCTACAAGTTGGGAACCAATACCCTTTTGAATAGTAATGTTGATTCTATGAAAGAGGGAGTTGTCTATTTTGTGATTAGCAGTACAATTCTTCAACCTCTTTAGAAAAGTGATTATATCCTCACCAAATTCCCTAGGGCCGAGAAAGAAATCACACCAAAAAAATAACCATGGGTAGAGCACTTGTCCAAGTATTTTTTCCGTTTGCGAGTGATGGCGTTCGAAATAGCTTGACCTAGAGTGAAGGAAAATTTACCCTTGTTGGTAAAAGGTGAAACACCTACAACATCGAAGCAAACATCTCGTCCATTCTCCCAATTGTCTACAAGAATATCTACGGGTCTTAGAGTATTGTCATTGTCATATAGAAAGCCCAATGTTACTTCTTTACGTGCTGAAACACCTTTCTTATAAAAAATATCGGCGAGCACGTCTCTAGCTAGATCATGTTTGAATTTGAGCCCAACGTCTTTGGTGCAATATAAGGCATGGTCCACGAAGATGTCCATTTCCATGCCACAACAAGAGCACAAGCTATTGTTATCAAACAAAGATATACCTAGTCGATATCTAAGGACAACCCTGAATTGTCGAGGCCTAAGAGCTTGATTTAGCCCAGTAATAGGAATTGCTTTGAGATAGTCCTGAGCATGATCAATTTTGTTACTTTTCCATAAAATAGAGTCGCTCTCTGTGATGGAGAAAAAGGTGGGGGTGTGCTTCTTAACAACATCAAAATAAGTGATTGTCAAGGTATGCATGAGACGTGGGTCAATATAGTTGATATTGAAGGAGGAAGAGGATAATCACATACTTGCAGAAAGTTAGCCATGGCTTGTTGAAAGTTATGTGATAATTCTAGTATTCTTGCTTCATGACAACACAAAAACCTCAATTTATTTCTCTATATGCTTAATCAGGTTTCGAGGGGATTGACATGGTCTTCAAAACTAAGGTGCATATGTCCTTCCAAATATGCCGTTTAAGTATACCACATATCGAAACCAGTCGTTCGTGGGTCATTCCACTCAGGTGGGTTAATAAACCGTCTTGAAACCATTGGTGAAGGTCGTGACTATCCCTAAACCAAGTTGTGTTACTGATCCCAAACAAACACTAACAAAAGAACATTTCATCAACAAGCGGTGTGTTATTTTTCGAGATGAGGAACACATCAGACAAAAAATGGTTTGCGCATGAATTCTAGTTCCAAGGGTTCCTCTAACCGACAGACAGTTCAAGAGGCATTTCTAAAAAAATATGTTTTGATCTCATGATTAGTCATAATATCCTAAATATTGTTTTAAAGAGAATACTATGAGCTGGGTTTACCCGACATAATTAGGCAGAATACATAGATTGGTTAAAATCACTTCATTCGGAAGGACATCACCGAAGAATATCCTTAAAGAGATGAGGGTACCAAGTACTCCACCATTTTATTTTATTTTTTTAACCTATACACACACTATGTGATTGATCTTTTTTAGATAGATAAGATATTATAGTTCCCAAGGTGTTCAACGTCTGGAATTTTCCTTTTGATTATAAAGAAAATAATCGATATAATGCAGAATAACAAAAGTAAAAGTGAGACATAAGTTTTGTTAATGAGAAAAAAAAATAAGTGAAGAAAACCCCCGGGACCCAATCCAGTTTTGAATAATCGTCGAACTAACCTACTATACTCTCGCTTACTATCAGACTAATTTATTCTAGTGTAGTTGAAAAGAAATATACTAGCACTAAATTACCCAGCTTCAGCAGTTTTCCGGCGCCTACAACCAATTACTAGACAACGAACATGAATCCCTTAAATTTGTCTTTTATTTCTACTAAGATGAGAAGAGAACCGGTCGTGTAAGATTTCATTTTAGATTATTAAATCAATACAGTCAAAAGGACAAATTGTATGATCGCTAAAACTTAGTGTGGATCACAACAAAGGTGAAACTTATATAACAAGGTTCTTATGTTAACTAGTAACTTTTTGATTCACTCACTACAATTACAGGTGGTAAACCAGCCAAATGTCTTTTATTCACAGTCCGAAATCTGCTAATACAATTATGTGAGTTTTACCTTATATTACAATGGGTGTTTACATAATTTGGTAGCTTATAATTGATAGTTCTTGATGGACTTCATATCAGAAGAGAAGGACCTTATAAAAACAAGAACTTAACATCAAGAAAGTTACAAACTAACAGAAAGTAAAAGAAACTAAAAAAATATAAATCATTCTCTCTGCAACCTAAGTAGAGATACTTTCAGGTTTCTCGATCCCTTGCGAAGACTCAAAAACTCGCATCCCGATCCCGAAGGCTCTAAGGTTAAAATGCTCCACAACTATGCAACTTGATCACATGTACTCGTGTAATGGGATACAATGTGATGTTTGGAAAGAGTCGCTATTTATTAGTTTTGACCAAGGATTTACCTTTGAAATCAAGATAATTTGCTTTGTGATAAACTAATTTAATTGCTGAAAATAAACATGTTATTTTATGTTTATTAATACATAAATTTCTTTGCTAGAGTTTCTAGGATTACAACTTAATAACTCACTTGCATTAAATGCAAAGATATTGATTCCAATATAGTATAGCTGAAAAATCTAACACTAATTAATGTTTAAGATATCCTCTAGATTGACTTCCATATTAAGGACACTAGAAATTATGGCAAGACCTGAGTTATGGCAAGCTTATAAATGTGTATGCTAAGTATAACAACATCAATCTTCTTAAACAATAATCTTCACAATTAGTTTTGTAGACAACTTTTACTTGATTGATATATAGTTTTCATTAGTAGTCACTATCTTACCTAAGATATAAACTTGATATAATTAATCAAGATGATCATCCCCTATGTGGAAATGGGATCATGTTCTATGTTGCTAAGATAGCCAAGATGACTAAGTAGAACATACTAGAACATCCAACCTTGAGTGACGAAGTATTCATCGAATTATGAACATAAATATATAAGTCATGATTTGGGTCGGAGATTTCGAAAGTGATTCCCTTGCGATTTCGAAAGTTATCCTAAAATGGTTTCTGACATCAAATTTCGAAAGTCAAGTAATAAAATTTTCAAAACCTTGGCAGCGATCGAGCAGTAAAACAAGTAAATTATCTAACTTCTGAAAGGTAAAAGCTTAATTTTCGAAAGTATGGAAGCAAGCATATGTTTTGACATGCTCTTGTATTTTTGAAATTTGAAGTTTCTACTTTCGAAAGTTAGGCAGTTTCCGAAAGTTACAACTTTTATTTTCAAAACTTCAACAGTAATGAGTAGAACATCTTATGTTATCCGGCTATGGGTTTAGGCTATTCTATATTCGAAGCCATATAGTTAGTAGTTTAACACTAATCATGTAATTCAATCTTTTGAAAAATTTGATCAATTTCAATGATAAGTCTCTAGTACTAATGTAAATTTGACACTTTGTTTCTTTCTGATAGATTGATAAAGAGAGAGTGACAATTATTGGAAGGAAATCAAATCTTCAAATACTAACCTATGATGACGAATGATATTTCATGTAATCTTCGGTCTTTGTTTTTAATTCTTTAGCGGTTAACTTGAAGTATTTTATCAAACATACATTTATATACCTAAGTCTAACCTATTATGAAGTCTGACTTTAGTAAGCGGTTCAAGCATAAGATTTTGCATCTGAACTTAACAACAAAGTTGACATACCAATGCCTGTGAATTTGTTTTAGGTTTTTAGAACCCATCCCCACTCATCCCTTGTTTTGCTAATAGACCCCTATAATTTAAGATAATTTTTTTTTTTCTTCATCCTTGACCCACCAAAATTCCTGATGAATTTTGGTGAGAATATTGATGTTTTTAATAGATATCGAGAAAAAAATCATTTGATAAAGAGGGATAAAGTTGATAGTTGACTTTACTAGGGAAGAATCTTCCATCTTGAGCCAAGAGTCTTCCTTTCCATCTCTTTAGTCTTGTCCTAAATTTTTCAATGAGGTTTTCGAACAAAAGTCATTTGTTTACTTGTCATTTAGTGATTGAGTTATAAATCTTTTTTTTCCCTTTTGTACCAAAGATAAAACTGATTAGGATTTTTAGGATATATAAAAAGAAACCTTCATATATGATGTTATACATGTTTCATTTTCTAATATTGAAAGTAGTTTACTACAAAAAAAATTGTTGGGTCTTGATAATCCAAATAAACAAAGCTTTCATGAACAAAATAAAGTTAGTTTGTTCATGTTGTCTCTCTAAAAAAGTGAGAGTACCGATTAAACCACCAACTTTTTAATTTAACCTATAAAAGACACACCTTGAGTGATCTTATATATGCGGATAGAGAAAATCTCATAATACACAAGGTGACAACGTCTAGACTTTTACTTTTGATTATAAAGAAGGGAATCAGTATAGTAATGCGGAAAATTAAAGGTGAAAAGAAAAATATGATTTTATTAACGTGGAAAACTGCAAGTGCATAAAAACCCCGGTACCTTACCGAATTGATTCGCTACACCTTTGCTACTATCGGACTTCGGTCTAGTGTAGTTGAGGCGGAATATACTAGTACGAAGTTACCCCGCTTCAGCAATATCCCTGAGCCTACAACCACTTTAGGCCTACGCACGTGAATCCCCTAATAGATGTTCGTTATTGTCTAGGAGTTTCTCGCCAATCTATCGAGAAGACTATCGCTACTCAACCTCCAACCGGACGACTAAGATTTCCTTTAGATTATCGAATCAATACAGTCAAGGAAAAATTGTATATGATTAAAAGTCAGTGTGGACCACAACAAAGGTAAAACTTCTAAGAAAAAGTTTTCCCGTTAACTTAATAACTCCTTGATTCCTTAACTACAAGTGCATGCAGCAAACCGACCAAAAGTCTTGTATCGACTCAATAATAGTCTCAAAAATCTAAATTTGTTAGTACGACAATGTGAGTTCTATCCACTTATTACAACGGGTATTCACGGAATCTATTAACTTATAATTGATAGTTCTTGATTGACTTTATATCAGAAGAGAAGGACCTCAGAATAAACAAGAACTATACGTCAAGAAAGTTACAAAACTATCTTATAGGAAAGAAAAAAACTAAAACGATAAACCTAGGTTTTCATCTACTGATTTAGAGATACTTCCAGGCTTCTTTGTCCTAAAATAACTTTAAAGTTGCACCCTGACCCCAAAGGTTCGAAGGGTAATGCTATACCATTCTAAAACTTAATAACAACATACTCATTGGATGTGATGGGTTATAATGATTGCAAAGAGTCCCTATTTATAGTTTTCTACCAAGGTTTATTAGCTTAGGAATCAAGCAAAGATTGTTTTGTATTTAAACTAAGTAAATTCCTAAAATAACCATTACCGTTTTTATGTTTACTTCCATATTAATTTACTTAGATTGATTTTCTATGATATACTTACATTAATAACTCATTTGTAATAAATGTAAAGATTTTGTTTCCAATATGATATACCAAATAATCTAACTCAACTTAATGTTCAAGATATCATCTGGATTTGTTCATATTTATAGTTTTCTTCATAAATGCATTTCATTAATTAAGGAAACTAGAAATTATGGTATTCCCTGAGTTATAGCAATCTCATAAATGCTTATGCTAAGAATACCTACAACAATCTTCGTGAACAATATTTTTGCCCAGTAATTAGCTTTGTAGACAACATGTATATAACTAATATAGTCCTTATTAGCTGTCACTAACTAATCTAAGTAACATACTTGACATAGTCAAAAATAATATTCCCTAGATGGAAATCGGGATCCAGTTCTTATGTTACTAACGTAGCAATAAATGAGTAAGTAGAACGTGTTTGAACGTCCAACCTTGAGTTACGAAGGTTTCATCAGATTATTATGAAATTAATTAAAGATATAAGTTATGAGTTCCATCCTTGAAGGTTACAAAAGTGTTTCCCTTCAAAATTCGAAAGTTTTGCAATAACATCCCACTTTCAAAAGTTAGGCAACGCAATTTATAGAACTTAGGCAGAGAGCAAACATGGTCGTTGGCTAACTTTTGAAAGCTAGTGGGCTCAGTTTTCCGAAAGTATGGAAGGAGCAACAAGACACGAAAGTTAATGGTGTTAACTTATGAAAGTATGGCAGCAAGCAATTTTTTTTATTTTGCTCGTCCACTCTTGAATGTTTAGAGTATCATCTTATGGAAGTTATGCAAATTCTGAAATTTACATATATTTATTTTTCGAAAGTTCAACAGTGAGGACTAAACATCATGCATTTTTCGTCCATGCATTGTGCAATAATTAGGCAAGCCTAAGTTTGAAGACCGTACAATGAGTTAGCAAAACATTAATTTTGTATTCCCTTCAACACTTTGATCATGTTCAATGATCAAGTCTCTCATACTAACGCCATAACTTTATTTGATACTTTGTTTCTTTCACATATATATGGATATACAGAGAGGATGATAGTCATAGGAAAGTTACCATATATTTAATTACTTACCTTTACGATAGAAGATGTCTTCATGTGGTCTTCAGTTTTCGTCTTCAATTCTTCAGGGGTAACTTGAAGTATTCCATCCTAACCTTTATAACCTAAGTCTAACCTAATATGAAGTCTAACTTTAGCAATTATTTCAAGTGTAAGTTTTGGCATCTAAACTTGACAACAAACTTGACATACCTACGTCTGCGGGTTTAACCGAGCAATGCTCTAACAATCGCATGGCTAAATAATTTTTTAAGATATCTAATCAGTTACAGTTTTTTTTAATGATTACAAAAAAAAACAAATTTGTTAAATCTATGTTATTTGTTTTTGGTCCCACGCATCCCACTATAACTTTATTAAGTTATTAAACAAATTATTATGTTTAATTAAGCTTATTCTAAACCAAAAAGAGTTGATTAAGAAATTTTGTCATAAACTAATAAGGTATTTAGAAAAGGTATTACTTATAGCACTTATTTGGTGTATGACTTAAGCAAAAATTTATGTGAAATGATATTTATCCTTAATAAACTTAACATATAATTCACTTTATAATTCACGTTAAACATACAATCATTTTATCTTTTTAATCTACTGAAGAATAACAATAGACTAAAAAAAAGGTATTACGTTGGATTATATTTTAAGAGAGTTAAGATCATCTTCTTTCTATATTCATCATTAAGAAAAAGATTTTAAATAAAATTGTCGTTAGATTATCACGAAACAACATTTAGATTTATCTTTTTTCCAAAACTAACATATTCTATTACTGCTAGCAGTTGGGGAAACAACACTGCTTCTTCCTCCTTCTTTCCTTGGATTAAATCATTTCCCTCCCATGACTGGTAGGATGACAAAATGTTCTTCTATCTAGAGAATAAAAGAAACTGTATATTGTTGGAGAGAAGAAAACCCTACCTAGAGAAGAAAACCCTAACTTTAAGCTATATGCCTTAAAACTTTTCTTGGCATACTTAGCCAGCTTATCAGCATTATTAATTACACATATGTTTTACATACCATATTTTTAAATGAGCCGATAAAAAAAATGCTTTTCCTAGTATCCTTTAGCACATCTTTGAATATCCAAAAGTAATTCACTTTCTTTACATTCATTCTATCAAAAAGGAAAAAAACAGTTATTTCCTTCTCACCTTATTTCTGATCCATTTTTTTTTTTGCGAGTTGAAGCGCCAACGCTTCAAAAACATCTGGTTTTGAGGTGAGACCCGATCCCATTTAAAGGTCATGAATCCTTCCATTTTTATATTATAGAATACTAGTACAAGATTCATACTTAAAAGACACATTTATCTAATACAAATCAAGATATGATTAAATTACTCAAGTATTATTTAAATTTGTATTGTTTTTCCCTCTATGCTACTGTATTACATCCCTAGGGTAACAAATATTCCCTTTGGGAACCTGACTTCTTACTTTAAGAAAATCAATCGGACTAGGTTTAAATTTTAAAAACTACATTGTTCCAATATTTTCATAAGGACTAATTTAAGATGTTTTACTAGAGATAATCAAGGATGATCAAACCATTTATATCCCCACTAGAAAATTTTCATCACAGGGAAGACAAAGAATTTCCGAACCAATCCACAATACTAATAACTTGGCTAACTATCAAGAAGGTGTCAAAGCCCACTTCACAAATTTGAGGTTGAGGGTTCAATTTTTCTTCATGGCCACTCTCATAGTAAATATTTTAACCCATTCAGATATGGATTGGGAGGTCCATTGTCTAAACCTACCCTAGGGATCAGTTGGGTGTTCTAAGAAGCCTGGTTACCCTGGCCCGTCAAAAAAAACATAAAAATAGCTTGGCTATAGAAAACAAAAACTTTTGCAGATAGTTGGTGACACATCAGCAAAATTGTTTTAAACAAATAGGCTAACTCTAGGAATAACCTTAACTTTCCACGATTTTTCTCAAAAACTTATCATACTTTGTTCCAGTGTTTCTAGAAATTAAAGCATAAGCTGACTTAATATTGAAGTCTGCACACCTTTTCCCATACCAATAAATGGTTTCTTCCTCATTTTGGGAGATATATACAAATTTAATTTTGCTAAAAATGTTGGAGTCAAAAAGACAAATGCAACTTATGAGTATCCCAAGATTTATCTTAAATGATAAGGTGTTTAACCAAGTTACAAACATTTTCACTGATTATACACATTATTTTTCCATCTAAAAGCCATTTATCCACTAATATTCTAGCTCGAGAATCTAATCTTATAGACCATATACTAAATTCTTTGATGATTCGCGGATGTTTACAAATACTAGTCCAAATCCAAGAAGTGTTTTTTTTTTTTGTATAAGTGTCGGACATCATTATTAGGAAACTACTTTTCCATGAATCCATATGATTAGAATTTTTAATTGATCTCCAAACTAACCTAGTCAGCAGAGACTTCTTAAAGCCACGAGGATTTCCAATTCTTTTACCACCCTGAGATTTAGGTGTACAAATAGCTTTCCAAGACTTAGTGTATATAGTTCTTTTTGGTCACCTCCCCCTCCCCCTCTAAAATCTTTATGAGTCTTGTATATGTTATAAAAAACTTACTATAGTAATAAGTAGAACATCATTTGACGATTGGGATAGGAAGACATAGTTTACTTTATGAACATTATTCTCAAGGATGTGGGAGAACTTTATATTTCCAACCTTTCAAATAGGTATAAGCATTTTCCAGTATGGATTCAAAGTTTACAACTTTGGTAAACTTTGTATTCAATAAAGAAGGGAGACGTACCAAGTACTTTTCATCCTTTGAGATTTTTTTAACTTTCAAAATTCTAGCTAATAATTTACAATGTCTATTATACAAATTCCTACTCAAACAAACTTCAAATTTAACAAAATTAATTGCTTAACCCGAGGACATTAAATGTCCCTAACAATCTAGTTAAATTCATAACTTCAAATTCAATAAATGCACCCTCATGTATCTATAATTTACCCATAAAATACAAATGCATATACATATATTCACGAGTTTACTTTATAATTTACTTGAAGGATATTAAAATGAGAACTAATGGAGAAAAATTTCACCCCAAGAAAATCTAGTATCTTTGAGAGTTATTCCAATCATGGTTAGCCTTATCGGGTATTATGGTACCTTAATGACCAATATGCATCTAAGTTTGTACTGACACAAGATCCTTAATGTAGCAATATATCTTCGTATCAATTTTTTATTATTCCATATCAGATTGATATAGACAAACATGATAGATATTGGCAGTGACGGAATCAAGAATATATATTTGGGGGCTTTTTTTTTCTCTTCTTCATGAACACTTTATTATATTCATTTTAATTGTGAATCTATGATAACATTAAATGCGGTAAAATACCTGACTTACAATGCTATTATATTGGTATTTCCATGGCCGTCTTGTGCCTGTCCCTCTAAGGCGCGCTTTCACAATTCTATCCATGTTATAAAATTTGCAAACTGTACCATCACTTAGATACTTAGATGTAAAATCGAATAATAAATCAACAAAACAAAAACCCGAAGATGATACATGGACATGAAGTTAAATAAAGAACATGCAAGAGTCAGAGCTTGATCGAATCATCCGGCTCAAATCCCTAATTTTACTTCGAAAATAGGAGACAAACAAAAAAAAAACGAAAGAAAATGAATGATGTATAAGTCGAGACTTAGGAGCTGATAGTCTTGATACATACAAAAAAATGGACTATTATTTTTCCTTTTAGTGAGTTATATTCATTATCCCCACATGAGTTTTATTTTGGGCATTTACAATGGTTAAAATAAGTTTGGATAATTTTTGGGGTGAACGACAACACACCTTAGCTTTTTGTGTCGCTGGATATTGGTTTATAATATTCTAAGTTTTTTGATACAGAAAAATTCCAATGTTTAATCGAAACTTATTCTATTGATATCTACTAAGGATTCATCCGTGTAATTTATAGAATGAATTTAACTATTATTGGACGATCCAAATAAGCAGTTTATGATAATCAATTATCAACATTAGTCGGTATGACTATCATTTTTTTAGATAAAAAAATATTATTGATAAAATTGCGTTGAAACATCATGTTTATCCTTGGCTAATAGAGAGGTAATCCAACGATCAAAATTAGAGTATAACTATCCCTACCAATACATTAATACCTGATACGGTGATTTATAATTTCAACTCCAAGAGGCCTTCACAATTAACAACGACTGAGCGGGACAATATCGTTTTATGTGAACCACAAACTATAGAATCATGTACATTTCTAAATATTACCTCCAAGGAGTCAAATACCATATATATATATAGGAAAAAATTAGTCTATATTTTATTTTACAGCCCACGAGTTAGAACCCCAAGGGTGTCACTGTCCAAGTGGATTAAGCCCAACAAAACAAAATTCACACAAAAAACCCATTTTACAAAAATTTTCCAAGTTACCCTTCTTTAAATCAACCCAAAACCAAACCACACACAACCACCCGCCCATTAACTCACGAAACCCATTTTACAAAATCTGTTCTCACGAACCCACGAACTCACGATTGAAACCCATTTTCTTCTTCACCATTTCTCCACTGTCTCCACCATTAAATCTGTTGTAGTTAATGAAGTTGCAATTATTACCTCATTAAATCTCTCTTTAATCAAAATCAGACAGTTTAGCTAAAGAAAACGGTAAGAAAGAAGGCTGAAAAGTTCATAAAAACTCCATCATCCCTTCATAAAATCATCATCAACATTCTGTGAAGTAGCAACTGATTTTAATACGATTGTTCATAATCAACATTCTGTGAATTAGCATTCGAGTGTGAAGTAGCAATTGTGTGAGAGTTTAAAAACAAAAACAAAACAGAGAAAACTCGTTAAAAATGGTGAAGAAACAGGAGAAGCAGATGAAGAAAACAAACAATACACTAGTTAAAAAACAAGAAACAAAGAAAGATAAATTGAAATTTTCATCATATTCTGTGATTATAATCATATTCTACTGTTTTATTGAGAAAACTTGTTTAATCATAAGGTTTCATGGATTTTCATCTAGGTTTCGTAGGTTTTTTCATCCAATTCTGCGTAGATCTGTTTCAAACATGTTTGTGCAAACATGTTTAGAAAATGTTTATTTAGATGAATTGTTCACTGTGTATTTCGATGGAACACCAACATGTTTCATACTATTCTTTACAGATTTACAACAAACAATATTTGTGTTTTTAGAACATGAATTTGGGGCTGAAACCCCAATAGGTTTCAGCTTATTCTGTGCATGTTTTTTGTAACGATTTGTATTTTCATAGGTTTCAGCATGTTCTATGTATGAGTTGTAAACAACAAATGATGATGATTTTTAGAAACTGAATGTGTTGATGGAACCCTATGAGGTTTCATCCTAATTACTTCTATTTGTGCTAACTGTTTACGTATTCTGAAAACAAAATTTAATCCTATTCTTTACAGATTTGCAGCAACAATCTTTGTGTTTTTAGAACATGAATTTGTGGCTGAAACCCCAATAGGTTTCAGCCTATTTTGTGCTTGTCTGTTTCCAACAAATGAATATTTTTTAGAACATGAATTTGGGGCTGAAAACCCAATAGGTTTCAGCCTATTCTGTGCATGTTTTCGTAATAATTTTTATTTTCATAGGTTTCAGACTGTTCTATGTATGAGTTGTAAACAACAAATGATGATGATTTTTAGAAACTGAATGTGTTGATGGAACCCTATGAGGTTTCATCCTAATTACTTCTATTTGTGCTAACTGTTTACGTATTCTGAAAACAAAATTTAATCCTATTCTTTACAGATTTGCAGCAACAATCTTTGTGTTTTTAGAACATGAATTTGTGGCTGAAACCCCAATAGGTTTCAGCCTATTTTGTGCTTGTCTGTTTCCAACAAATGAATATTTTTTAGAACATGAATTTGGGGCTGAAAACCCAATAGGTTTCAGCCTATTCTGTGCATGTTTTCGTAATAATTTTTATTTTCATAGGTTTCAGACTGTTCTATGTATGAGTTGTAAACAACAAATGATGATGATTTTTAGAAACTGAATGTGTTGATGGAACCATATGAGGTTTCATCCTAATTACTTCTATTTGTGCTAACTGTTTACATATTCGGTAACAGGAAAAAACAATTATTTGTGCTAACTGTTACTTATTCTGTAACAGATACATATAGGTGCTCTCTACAATATTTATATACAGAGGTACCAAAGATCAAAACACTGATACAAAATAAAGAACAACACATGAAAGAAATTCTAGCATGTCCATTCTGGCGCTTCTTCGAACCATTCTTCGATGGATACCTTGAAGCATCTAAAATAAAGAAATCAACAATGGCTGTTCAAAAGATATTAGGGAAATTTTTTAAAAATGAGAACTATGTGAAACCAGATTGCTTCAAGCTAATGAGATCAAAGAAATTGATATTGAAGACAACGCCTGAGCATTTTGTTGTCATCTTTGGTCTACAAATGATAAAGAATATGGATATAGACGAAGAAGATGTTGAGCTGAAGAAAATGGTGAAAATGTTTCAAGTTGAATACTTTAATGGAGCAAAAAAGATGAAAAAAACAGATATTGTAAGAGGTATGATGAAGGCAGCAGCGGATGAAACAAAAGCTGAAGACTTCGTTAAGCTTTTTATATTGTATCTGTTGGTTTATGAAAATGTAAAAATGGTAGTTAGAAGAAAAACATCTAAGTTTTAATCAGTATTTTTATCAATCAATACTTTCATTTGATCTTATTACAGTATCATTTATGAGAAATGTTGAACAATATTTTTTCTGTTTCATTTATGAGAGGTTTCAGCCAATGAAGGTGTACAGGAACATAATGATGCACTGAAACCGATAGAGGTTTCAGCCAATGAAGGTGTACAAAGAATAAAAAATGCACTGAAACCTAAAGAGGTTTCAGCCATGAGAATAAAAATTAACATTAAATGAGAATGGGTGGAACCTACATATGGAAAACCATATAAACCAATAGAGGTTTCAGCCAATAAAGGTGTACAGGAACATAATGATGCACTGAAACCGATAGAGGTTTCAGCCAATGAAGGTGTACAAGAACAAAAAATGCACTGAAACCTAAAGAGATTTCAGTCAATGAGAATGAAAATTAACATCAAATGAGAATGGGTGGAACCTATATATGGAAAAACATATGAAAAAGATAGAGGTTTAATCCAATAAAGGTGTACAGGAACATAATGCTGCACTGAAACCTGGAGAGGTTTCAGCCCATAAAGGTGTACGAGAACAAAAAATGCAACTCTTAAAACAACCTGTAACTCTGAAAAATAAAATTTTTACTGTAAATAATATGAATAGTGAAACATAGAGTAGTCTAACAAAAAACAAATGAATGAAAAAAATAAATGAATTGTTAAACTAAAATCATATTTGCCGCGCAGGGCATGTTCTACGATTATGGGTACTCAAAACATGGCAACTACTACAAGTTCTCATCTTCTTGTTAGGAACTAAACCAGTATTTGTAAACTGATCTATAATATCCTTTGTCTTCTTCTTTGGATTCTGTTTAATTTCTTCAACAATCAAACTACTAATAAGTTTCTTCGACAAGTGTGGTCTGTTAACAACACCACCACAACATGTGTGCTTCTTATTTAACTCCTTGATAATAAAAGGACTACCTTCAACACCATCAATGGAAACAGCATATAAAAACCATTTACATTTGTCTTCTTCTTTCTTAGAACAACAGGCACCACTCCTCAACTTCTCATTCCTTGTAATCTTAAAAGAAAACCCGGATATAGCATGATATTTCAATAAATCAAGACGAATTTGTTGAACACCTCCATTAAAAATCTGATTGACACCATGAAAAAGACCAAACCAATGCGCAGACTTCAACGGTTCTTTGGCTTTAGTAGAGACATCATAGTCAACTAATTTTGAAAGTGTTGAATGCTCAAAAGATACATTTCCTAAACTTCGTTGCTGCTCATATGGTATGACTGATGAAAATTCTGAACTAGATGATTCATCTGTATACTTCACATGTAACTCAATAGATGGAAGCTTGTTAAACACAGTAAATAAAGCAACCGATTGGAGATCAAAATCAGTATTGATAACCTTTTGTTGATCACTAACTATGTGAAAAATTTCAATAGAAAGAGAAGATAATTCACTCCATCTTGAACATATAGTAGACTTCAAATCACAAACACTTGATTGAAGACCAACACGAAAAGAAAACATATCATCTTTGTGAAATACAACAGCAAGAACAGATTCCATGACCTACAGGAAAGCATGAAAACGGAATGGGTTTCAGTGTATGTGAATACAAAAAAAAAAACAAGAACTGAAAAATGAATATTGACATCAACAAAAATAGCAAAAATGTGATTCGAACACAAACATGAAACACATGTATGAAACCGAAATAGGTTTCAGTGTATGTGAATATAAACAACAACAAAAAAAATGAATATTGAAATAAAAACATAAAAAAAAAGAGGACTGAAACCGATAGAGGTTTCAGTGTATGTGAATACAAAAAACAACAACAAAACAACACAAATTTGATTAACTAATGTATAAAGCAAAAATGTATGAGACCGAAATAGGTTTCAGTGTATGTGAATACAAACAACAACAAAAAAAATGAATATTGACATCAAAACATAACAAACAAAGGACTGAAAACGATAGAGGTTTCAATGTATGTGAATACGAAAAACAACAACAAAAACTGAAAAATGAATATTGACATCAACAAAAATAGCAAAAATGTGAAGATAGAATCAGGAATTATAATTTACTGAGTATATAGAGCTGAAAAGATTGAAAGAAAAAGAAACAAATGTTCGCAAAATAATTCACTGTTTCTGTTCTTCAGTTCATCACGAAAAAAATGAACAGAAACAAAAAATAATTTGATTTAGAATGATCAACCAAAATCAAAACGTGGATTATCAAAAAACAACCAAAAACAAAAAATCATGAATTAGAATTACCTGAGTATATAGAGCTGAACAGAGTGAACGAAGAAGAAATTGATGTTCGAACAAGAATACCTGTACAGAGTGAAGTTCCTGTAGAGAGTGTTGCTTGAGATGATTCGAAGATGTATACAGTAATGATTCCAAAAAATGTTGTTGAATGAATGTATGTTCTTCAATTATACAACAGCAACAACGAATTCAAAATACATGAACTGATTTTGATTTGAAGAAGATTTCAAAAATCTTTCAAAAATCAGATTTGAAAGAAGAACAAATTGAAAGAAGATAGATTTTTTGTTTAAACCCTAGACGAATTTGGAGGAGAAGATATTAAGTTGTTGACAAAATCAAATTTGAAACTTTTTGAAGAAGATTTGATTTTGTTAGATTTTACTTCCATTTTAAAAAAGGTATAACTTATATAGAAAGGGCAATTATGGTATATTGAAAGTAGTTAAAATCAAAATATAAATATAATTAAATTTAAATGGGTTTTTTGTCACATTTTCTATGAAAATTGTTTTTTCTTATAATAAATAATAGTGATGGGTTTTGTGTGAGAGCTATTTGGTCACCTAGTTCTTTTATGCCATGTTTTATTTATTTTATTTCTTAATTTCCGAGTATGTGAATCGGTGAACATAACCTATTTTCTCACGATTTATAAAAAAAGGATTCTATTGTTAACGGGATAATACCGTTACATATAAGATAAATAATTGCTCGTTAAAGTGGTACCACCCACTAATAATGATAATCGGTACGGTACCCCTTCATAGATGATGCATTTTCTGTTTGGGAATCGTTAATGTTTCCTACTTGACCTTTATGGTAGGCCCTGCGTGGATACGCATTTTGAGGCAATCCATCCCATTTAAGAAAATAACTGCGGATCATTCTAAAGAAGAAATATTTGAAAATCTTAAGTTACTTTTCCCTATCACAGGAATTGCACAACCAGCTAGTCAACATGATATAGTCAAAATGGTCAATTCTTAACGTTTTTATTTCTAAGGTCGATCTATGTATGTTGATTAAGATGGTTTGTTGATTGGATCTTCCTCTTCTCCTGCATGAATAGTCTGCTGAAATGTTGTTGTAAATAAACTATCTAACTAACAACCCTCTTCTTCAACATGTGATCAAACCTTTATATATTCCAGTGTGCCATTATGTTTCTATTCATTCAATTCAAATAAGGGTATTTCCTCTTCTATATATACACATATTTCTTCCTTGGTTTGATTGAGATTCTTCATTTCTGCACATGTTTGTATTATTTCCTCTAAAATGGGTTTGTCTTAAAATTCTCAATGTGTTACTGATTTAGTAACCTTCTCAGCCTTATTTTATGAGTAAGGTTTTCTTATATATGAAAGTTCTTTTTATGCTCTCAAAACAGCTAACTCTAGGAGGAACTTGCAGTAGAAATGTCATATGGTCATAACTTTATTAATGTATCTGTTTGAGTTCTCAAAGAGTGTCTTTTGGAGTTTATATACTATCTTTTTTTTGTGTTAGTAGTTTATGTATACAATTTCAAAATCGTAGTATAATGAATGATTCCTGATTTTCAATTTCAGACGGTTTTATTATCCACCATACAAAACCGGAAATATGATATCGAACAAACTGCAGTCGAGTACGGTAGACAAGACTTCGCCAAACAATGAGCAGCAATTGAAGGTATATTCAAGCCGGACAGCATTGACTATCGTGATACTAGGACACAAACACAATATATCAATTCTTATATGAATGTAATATAGTTCTCCAAGTATTCTGCAGTTTTATGCTGAAGCTTGAATAGGATATCAACAATACGAAATTGACCATGGGGCTAATTAATTGCTGTACCAATCTGTTTCAGATCAATGAGGTTAGAAAGATGATAGGTTCTACCGTTGATAAGCTACCGAAATTATTCTCAGATGCCTCAATATTGCGCTATCTCAGAGCAAGGAAGTGGAATACAAAACAGGCATGCAAAATGTTAAGGGAAACATTAACATGGAGAATGGGGTATAAGCCAGAACAGATTTGCTGGGTATGCAACGTTTTTTTTTATCCTGATCAAGTTTGTATCTCTCTAATCAAATTACCGAAATTGCATTTGAGATACTTATACATATGTCTGCAACACTGTTAAATATAGAGATAATGATCAATGTTCTGTAAAAAGGCAGGCTGCAATTAAATCTAACTAGTACGAGGAAACTGAAGATAATTATTTTCTGTTTTTTATTTTTGATCCACAACATTTTCTGCTTGTTAGGATGACATTGCTCATGAAGCTGAGACTGGAAAGATATACAGGTCCAACTATCTTGACAAGTATGGAAGGACAGTTCTTGTCATGAGACCTGGATTGCAGGTACAAGTATTTGATGTATATCATTTGAGAATTACTAGCATACATGCTCATTTTTCGTTTTAAACTTCGAAGATCAAGAAATTTTGCTTTCACTTTTTTTTTTCAACCGGAGCTATTTTTGTGGTCCTAAAATTCACGTGTCTCATAATTATCAGAATACATACTCAACAAGTGGGCAGATCAAGTTCCTGGTTTACTGTATGGAGAATGCCATAATGAACTTGCCACCCGGTGAGGAGCAAATGGTTTGGATAATTGATTTTCAAGGATGGAATATCTTGAGCGTATCAGTTAAAGCAACACGTGAAACAGCTCGTATACTGCAGGACCATTACCCTGAGAGGTTGGGACAAGCCATCCTCTACGATCCTCCTAAGATCTTTGAGTCCTTCTGGTTGGTAAGTCGACACTCTACAGATGTAGTGCACACCTCATGCATGCCCTTTTTAATTTTTGATAGTTTGCAAGTCCTGATGACTGAACATCTTATATGTGTTCACTTTTCTACGACAACCAAGTTCAATTTTTCTGGCTTTTAGAAGGCAAGTGTCTAAGCTTTTACTAATCCAAGGGGATTGCTTCAATTACCTTAATTGGGTTTCCAAGGAGTCATAATGAAATCTGATTGGAGTCTTCCGCTGGATATAGTAGCTAGGGTCTGTGAAAGCAGCTCCATTGCCTTATCTTCTTCGTTGCTGCCTATATATAGTCTTATCTTCTTCGTTGCTGCCTATATATAGTTGTTTCTTACAGAAAGAAGCTTAGCCTGAATTTTGATTTTGATTTGATTTTCAGTTTCGTGTTTCTCTTACTCTACTTTTTCCATTTCAAAATTTCACTTTTGCAGTTGGTGAAACCATTTTTTGTAGCAACAACAACTAGCAAAATAAAATTTGTATATTCCAATGACCCTGAAAGTCAGAAGGTTATGGGAGACCTCTTCGATATGGAGAAGCTAGAATCTGCATTTGGTGGGCAGAACCCAAAAGGGTTTGACCATAAAGAGTATGGCGAAACAATGAGGGAGGATGACAAGAAGATTCATTTCGTCTCATCAGTTCAATAACGACCACTCTGTCGATGAGAAGATAACAGGACAGGAGGCCCGATTGGTTGCAAACAAAGTGGTTCAGCGGACTTATGCAACAAAATTTCACAAAAGAACCAGGCTAGAAATATGTTGAAACATGAATTAGTATAAATAATATGTATGTGGGCATTTGATTGAAAATTTAAACATTTCGATTTTCATTGGAGTGATTCATGGGCTTTCTACTTTCCTCATTTACTGTTTTACTAATCAATATATTAGGGGAATTTACCGAGGTAAGGCACGTATCGATCTTATTTTGTTTTCTTATTTTTTTGTTTGTCCCCTGGTAAACATACTCCTCTTGGATTTCACAGATCAAACCTGGTCTGGATAAAATCACACTGCAGTTTGGAGGTAACCCAAGCTGTTGGAGCGTGATGCAGAACAAAAACAACCAATGACAGCTCATAGTATTGAGTAAGAATTCAGAACCTTTCATTCCTTACAAAGTATAAAAGTCCTACTATTAATCAAGTGTAGTTTTATGGGATGGAGTACAGACATTACCAAAAGAAGCTGTTGTGTCATTTGTGTTATTCTGTTTTTGAAAATCATGGCCGATTCTGACACCTTCACCTCATATATTGAATTTGGACTACAACAGTAATGAGTTGCAAGTTACAACTTTAACATCTCCGTGAGAATAGATTATTAGCTGAAAACAAACATAACTGGTTTTCCTGTAACAATATGTATGAAAGAAAAGAAAGCCTTTCTATGCAATTGAAAAACA
>JAJJMC010011023.1:2432392-2496427 GCA_023531435.1 Papaver californicum | reverse complement strand
TGTGCCACCGAGGGTGTAATGGGCTCATCCAAACTTTGTCTTCTCGCTTTGTAGCTTGAGATTTCCTCTTCCAAGTAACTGTAATCCCTTTTCTGGTACACAATTGGACATGATGTTGTTTGAGTTGATATGCTCTCTATCTCAAACAAGTCCGAACTCGTGTCACTTTCTATGTCCTCATCTTTTATCATCGTTTGGGGTTTTCGACTTACCAGGAGATTGAAGCTCTGATGATCATGTAGCAAGGATGGTGACACAAGTTTACACTGCTGAATTTCGTTCGACTTTCGTTTGATTGAGTTGTCTGGCAATGGAAGAGAGTCTAAGATGTCACGAGTTGAACTGTTGAGCTGATTCAGCGGTTTCCCGATAATAACAGGATTTAAAACCGCAGGGTATGAGAATCCTTCAACATCGTGAAATGACCTTCCTGGAGGGATTGGTCGACAGCCAATCTCTACTAAGAACTTATTTTCAGGTGCAAAATAAGCTGAATGACCAGAAACTTCATTTTCTTTTTCGCCATTTCTATACAGTAATTCTTGTTTGTCCCTCCCATCATTTCCCTTTAGGTTCTTCTCAAACTCAAATTTGTTGGTTCTCTCATTCAGCGATGGTGATTCATAAATATCAATTTCTCCTGTTTCGGTTCTTTGATTCATGGAATTGAGATGAAATCCGTTATTTAGTACTTGATGGGTATGGAGATTATGAATTTTAGATGGTTTGGAAAGATTCTCCTGAACTTGGACAGATTTTCTACCGAAGCAACATTTTCTTCCAAATATCCATTTTGCTGGAGATCCACTTTTCTTCCCCTGCTCTGAATTCAGATTATTATTTTTCATAGCAGCTCCATTAATTGTACCTCGTGGAAGATTGTGTAACAAACCAGATTGACTATTCCAGCTAGCTTCAGATGAAACTGTAGGGGTTGACTGAACAGACCTTGTTCTGTACTTCTTCCCGTACCCATACCCATCAACAACAGATGATGAAACAGAAGAATTTCTTTCAATTTGCTGCATCGCATACTCATCGCTCTCTACGATTCTTTTGTTATCGTTTTTCTCATTATTAACACGAGTTGCAGTAGAATTAGATGATGATGGTACGCTTAACTTGTTCTCTTTACTCTGTTGTTGTGGTTGGGTTTCATTAAAGTACTTCTCAGCTGCGAAGATACTGATTTCGTCTTCATTTTCATCGAAGAATTTTCGAGTTAATACAGGCTTCTTATAACCGTGTTGTGATCCTGGTGTTGCACCGAGATATGAAGAGAAAGATGGTTCTTCGAGATGGTGTTTTGGTGGTGGAACGTTTGTTGGCGAATCTGAGGTAAGTCCAGTTTGGATACTACCATTGAAGTTGTATCGTCTCCTAGAGAGGTTGCCATGAAACGATGGAGACGATGATACTGTAAAATTTTCCATCTATTCCCTCTAAAACTGTCAGTTTCTTTATGGTCTCAAATGAACTCCAAATGGAAGAAGTATCTGACAAAGGCAGGTTTTTTCGAAATTCCTTTCCTCATCTTTTAGTATTTGTAGATGCAGCAGGGCAGAGCAGAGAGGCATGTACTGTCATGTTGTCCTGTGCTTACAGCCAAATATTTGGTGATTAGACCTTTGATATGCAGGTAAAAGAGTCTTTTTCTCTCGGACCTTGCTTGGGGCTGGAACCCAACTGAGATTTTATACAATTCGGGTGTGAGATGATATACAAGGATGGGTTCCATATTCTACGGATGAGTTTTGTGTGGAAACTTGCAGATACTTCTGTTAGTCCTCTGAGTTATTGACTGAGAGATAGGGAAGTCCAAAATAATACAGTATTATCATTTTTATCACACTAGCTGGAATTCTGCTCCTCGAGTGACGACTAAGTTCAACTTTTATCAGATCCCATGGCCTCTTGACCCAAAATGTTCTTACCCGAACACGAGTCTGAGAAAGACAAACGCCACCAGTACATTGACAAGCCGTTTTCATTGATAAGTTTTGTTAGTCGATACGGGAGCAATGTGTGTACATGATGGAACAACTGATAAAATAGGATCTCTGTTCATGAGTAACATTGTAGGGCCAATGATTAATGGAGTTTGGATTGTGTTAATTACAACCAACTTCTTGTAGTAGTAGTAGGACCTTAACAGTACGTGGAAGGTGCAAATTCACAAGCTTCATTTGGTCAGGTCAATTTGGTTCCTCTTCTTGCAGTGGCCGCTTTGTTTCTCCCTGGGCTAGTTAATTTTAAATCAACATACAGTTAAACCGAGTATGTCTGCAAAATGCTACGAGTAAGACCCACATTGTGCATCTTGACCAGTTTGTCACGGGGTCGGTCCTTCGCCTCGACTTTACTCCGTGCGGTACTTGTCTAAAATTCCATTACTAGACAAGTCAGCCTCCCAAACAAAGTTTAACCAACTTTGTGTAACTATTCAAGATCAAAACTCACAAGAAACTCAAGAACACTCAAGAACAAGAGAGAATGACTGAATGAAAGAATTAAGGTTGTTTTACTCTCTTACTTGAATTGTTGGATTATTGGATTACTGGATGATTACAAATGAGAATGGCATCCCTATTTATACTAGTTGGGAGCCAAGAATGTTCTAGAAACTTATCTAAGATCTATACAAGTGTATGGCTAGGATTTACTTCTAGATTATTCTAATCTTATCCACAAATATCTACACTATTCTAGAATGTTCTAAGAAAAGGACAAATGATAGAAGATTCTAGAATGGGAGGCTAGCCATTTAGCCAAGGGGCTAGCCAAGGTGGTGCACAAGGATGAGTTAGCCATGTGTTGAGCCATTTGGTGCACCCTTGTGACATTCTCCCCCACCCGAATTCGCAGACGTCCTCGTCGCGTTGTACTTGTCGATGAGATCTTTGTGTTGCCAAAGTAAGTCTTCATGTTCCCAACTGGCTTCACTGTCTGGTTGATCCTTCCATCGAACTAGATATTCTTTGTAAACTCGACCCGCTCTTGAGACACGTCTGTGTGACTCTATGCTTGAAACCTGCTTGTCTCGAGAGGTGATCATATTGAACGGGGCTCTCTTGGTAACTCCTCTAGACTCGTCATCCTGATCCGCATAATATGGCTTCAAACAGCTGACATGAAAGACGGGATGGATCTTCATGTGGCTAGGTAGCTCCAATCATAGGACGCCTTCCCGACTTTCTTGACGATGCGAAATGGTCCCTCGTACCGTCGAATGAGTCCCTTGTGTAGCTTTCGAAAAGCTTTGAACTGTTGCCGGTTCAACTTCAGCATGACTAAGTCATCTTCTTCGAAAGATACGGGTCTCCTTTTCTCGTCCGCCCATTTCTTCATTCGTTGAGAGGCTTTCTCCAAGTATGCTTTGGCCAGGTCGTGCTTCTCATGCAACTCCTTAGTGAATTGAAAAGCGGCAGGGCTCTTCCCTTTATATCCTCCAGTGAGTGTGTGGGGCATCAAAGGTTGTTGGCCTGTGGCCAACTCGAATGGGCTATGGCCAGATGATTCACTCTTCTGCAAATTGTAGCAAAACTGAGCCACGTCCAATAATTCCACCCAATTTCTTTGGTTAGCGTTCGCGAAGTGTCTCAAGTACTCCTCCAACAAGGCATTGGTGCGCTCCGTTTGACCATCTGTTTGAGGATGGAAGCTTGTGGAGAAGTTGAGCTCGGACCCAAGCAATTTGAACACCTCTGTCCAAAATTTCCCCGTAAATCTTGGATCACGATCGCTAACTATGATCTTTGGTATGCCCCAATATTTCACCACGTACTTCACGAACAGTCGAGCAGCCTGTTCCGCGGTGCAGTCCGTAGGTGCAGCGATGAATGTAGAATACTTGGTGAACCTGTCCACGACCACCAAGATTGATCCCAAGCCATCTACCTTGGGTAAGGCAGAGATGAAGTCCATCGATAAACACTCCCACGGTCTATCTGGCACTGGTAATGGCTCTAGAAGTCCTCCTGACTTTTTGTGTTCTACCTTATCATGCTGGCATACCAGACACGTCCGAACATAGGCATCCACATCGTCCTCCATCTTTGGCCAGTAATAACTTCCTTCCAGCAAAGCCAAAGTTCTTCTCTGGCCAGGGTGGCCTGCCCATCGGTTGTCATGACACTCATGCATTAGTTCACGCCTCAGGTTCCCATGCTTAGGTATGAACATCATGTTCCCATGTGTGAATAGAAGACCGTCTTTCAACCATAACCGACGAGTCTTCCCCTTATTCACCGCATGAATGAGGCTTTTTGCAAAAGTGTCCTGTTCCAAGCCTTCCCGTACACGATCCGCAATGGTGCCCGTCAATTTGGCGATGGCAGCTACACGTTCCAAAGCAAGACTAGCAAGTTCCGCTTTTCGGCTTAATGCATCAGCAACATAGTTGGTGCAGCCTGGCTTGTACTCCAGCTTCATGTCGAACTCGGCCAGAAAGTCTTGCCACCGTGTTTGCTTTGGAGACAACTTCTTCTGAGTCTGGAAGTAGCTAGTAGCTACATTGTCAGTGAAGACCATGAAATGTGACCCAAGAAGGTAGTGCCTCCATGTCCGAAGACAGTGTATGACGGCAGTCATCTCTTTCTCTTGCACCATGTAGCGCCGTTCCGCATCGTTCAACTTCCGACTTTCATATGCAAGTGGGTGTCCCTCCTGCATAAGTACTCCTCCAATAGCAGAGTCAGAAGCGTCAGTGTATACCTCAAAAGGCTTGGTATGATCAGGTAATCTTAAGACTGGCTCCTTCATCACCGCGGTCTTAAGATCATCGAAAGCGGCTTGGCATTCTTCGCTCCACGTCCATGTCCTCGCTTTCTTTAGCAAATCCGTGAGCGGTGCTGCTCTCTTCGAGTATCCCTCGATGAATCTCCAGTAGTAGTTGGCAAGTCCTAGGAAAGACCGCAATTGAGCCACTTTGGTAGGCGGTTCCCACTCCTTGATAGCCTTGATCTTCTTTTCCTCCATCCAGATTTGGCCATCACCTATCTAATGTCCAAGGAATGACATTTTGGGCTGAGCGAAGCTGCATTTCTCCTTCTTCACATATAAGGAGTTCTCCTTCAGTACTTGGAACACGACCCGCAAATGTTTGAGGTGCTCCTCCAAAGTGTGGCTATATACGACGATGTCGTCAAGGTACACGACTACGAACCGATCGAGATATGGGTGGAAGACCTTGTTCATCAAAGTGCAAAATGTGCAAGGAGCATTGGTTAGACCAAAAGGCATAACTAAAAATTCGTAAGCTCCGTACCTTGTGACACATGTGTTCTTTGGCTCGTCCCCTTCTGCTATTCGAACTTGATAGTATCCCGACCTCAAGTCCATCTTTGTGAAGTATCGAGCACTACCCAATTGGTCGAACAAGTCTTCAACTCGGGGAATTGGATACTTGTTCTTCACGGTGACCTTGTTCAAGGCTCGGTAGTCGATGCACATCCGAAGACTTCCATCCTTCTTCTTCTGAAACAGCACCGGGGCTCCGTAAGGGGCCTTGCAAGGTTGGATGTAGCCGGCATCCAACAATTCCTTGAGTTGCTTCCTCAACTCCTCCAATTCTGGCGGGGCCATGCGATATGGGGCCATGGCGGGCGGCTTTGTTCCAGGTTCTAGCTCGATCTGATGATCCACCTTCCTCTTAGGTGGTAGTTGCTTGGGCAACTCGGCTGGCATCACGTCCTGGTACTCCTGCAAAGACTTTTGCACTTCCAATGGAACGACCTCGACCAGTTCCTCGCTTTCCTCAATGATGGATGCTACAAAGGTGGGTTCTCCCTTCTGAACACCCCTCTTTAGTTGTAGAGCCGACAGTGCACTCGAGCAAGCCTCCTTGGTCCGGGTAGCTGGAATCACACATGAAGAATTCTCGTCACTGATGCTGACTACGCCGAGGCAAGGCACCACGGCAATTTTGGCACCATCCAAGAAATCCATCCCGAGGATAACTTTGAAATCGTCCATCTTTACCACCATAAATTCGGTAGTTCCCTTCCACGTGCCAACCTTCATTTCGACCCCCTTGGCCGCTCCGTGAACAGGTATGGCTTCCGAATTTACCGCCTTAATGGTGCTTGAATCAGCTTCGACCTTCAACTTCAATCTATCGGCTTCTCCCTTAGAGATGAAGTTGTGTGTTGCGCCAAAATCGGCCATTGCCTTGGTCTTCTGCTCGTTTAGACTTATGTCCACATACATAAGTCCTTTGTTCTCCTTTGGTGCTGGACGTTTTTCTTTGGGCTGGCTCTTGATTGCGCTCAACCGAACGGCTCCCAAGTGCGAGTCTTCGGTTCTCTCTTCATGCTCCGCAATCAAAGAGTTGAGCAAGTTCTTTTTGGGAGAACTATGAGCAAGATGGTCACCTTGGCAAATGAAGCATTTCTTCACACGGTTATCTTGCCTTCCTCTCCACCCGTTGTTTGGCTTGGACCCTTCGCGGCTAGTTTGTGGCTTATCGCGGTAGTACCTGTCTCCCCCACCCGTTCCTTGTGATAATGGCTTGGATGGCTTGTTCTTGGCAAGTTGATCAGGTTTGCTAGAAAAGTCATCAAGTTTCTCGACAGTGCTTAATGCGGTGGACAAGTCGGTAATACCTCTTCGTTGAAGTTCCATAGAAGCCCAACGAGGTAGGCCACGATTGAAGTGGTAGAAGCGGTCCTCGTCTGCTATTGTTAATATGTCTAACATGAGGGAATTAAATTGCTTGACATATTCGGAAATGGTACCTGAATACTTCAAGTTTTGAAGTTTGTCCCGAGCTTTATGCTCAACGTTCTCTGGATAGAACATGGCTTTGATCTCCCTTTTGAACTCCGCCCAAGTAGTGATGGTGCAAAATCTTCTCTCGATTTCTGCATATTTTCTTCTCCACCACAATAATCCATCTTCTATCAGGTACATGGTCGCCGTGTCGACCCGTTCTTGCTCGTCATCAAGGCCCGTGGCCCTGAAGTATCTTTCCATGTTCCATAGAAAGTTTTCCAGCTCCTTAGCATCCCTTGCGCCGGAGTATTCCTTTGGTTCTGGCACCCTCACTCTAGATGGTCCACGAACCGCATTTCCGCGGATTAGGGTCTTTAGCTCATCGATTTGAGCTTGCAGCATCCTCACATGAGCATTTACCTCATGCTTATGTGCACCCATCTCGTTCCGATACATCTCAAAAGAGACCTCCATCGGTTTCTCCAAATCGTCTTGTTGCTCCATGGATCCTCCTAAATCCAGGTTCAACTTTTCTACCTTTTCTTCCAGTGATCCATCACGAGTTCTAAACGGGGACCCATTGACTTATCCCGTTGTTGTTTCTTTGTCTTCTCAACCTTTTCATTATTGTTAGTGATAATCACATTTGCATCATTTGAAGACATGGTGAGAGATCTTACCGAGAGTAGTATGAACGTAGCTCTGATACCAGTTGTCACGGGGTCGGTCCTTCGCCTCGACTTTACTCCGTGCGGCACTTGTCTAGAATTCCGTTACTAGATAAGTCAGCCTCCCAAACAAAGTTTAACCAACTTTGTGTAACTACTCAAGATCAGAACTCATAAGAAACTCAAGAACGCTCAAGAACACTCAAGAACAAGAGAGAATGATTGAATGAGAGAATTAAGGTTGTTTTACTCTCTTACTTGAATTGTTGGATTATTGGATTACTGGATGATTACAAATGAGAATGGTATCCCTATTTATACTAGTTGGGAGCCAAGAATGTTCTAGAAACTTATCTAAGATCTATACAAGTGTATGGCTAGGATCTACTTCTAGATTATTCTAATCTTATCCACAAATATCTACACTATTCTAGAATGTTCTAAGATAAGGACAAATGATAGAAGATTCTAGAATGGGAGGCTAGCCATTTAGCCAAAGGGGCTAGCCAAGGTGGTGCACAAGGGTGAGTTAGCCATGTGTTGAGCCATTTGGTGCACCCTTGTGACAAGTTGCATCCTTTCTTTGCAATTCCTGTACAAAGCTTTTGTACGTGTCTCCCGGTACCCCTTTATTATTCAGTGATTTGTGAGACGAACCATTAATCTAAAGACTTAAAGACCTAAACAAATAAAGCTCTCATATTAAATAGCAAGGAAACCCTCATTTCCTATTGGTCGAAATAAGATTTTTATGATTTTTAGGGAACTAGAGTTTGGTGAGGACACTTAGCAACGTATGATTGTTTTAAAAAAAAAAATAGATAAAAAAACAATAAAAAGAAAAACCCAATCTTATCAAGTTTTAAACTCTAAGGAATTAGCGCTCCAGATTCTCTGTGACTGAAATGCTCCTGTCTTTCTATTCCGGTCCCTCTGTTGCGGCCAATGACAGAGGGACACGTGTTAATATTAAAATTAATATTCAATTAAATTTTTAGTTTTTTCAAAATAAAAGATAAATTAGGAAGTGTATATATTCTTTCCAAAATTAGTTATCATCTCTTTAAATTGGAAGATTCGGTACTTCACGACTCTGATTCTGGGAGAAAAAAAACAACTGAAGAACTAGTTTGATACTTTGGAATCTTGCCATTGATTTGAAACAAATTGCCTGAAAATTGATTATCTTGACTGGTAGCACCTTGGCTATTACTCAGGGATTAGAATCATTAGATTAGAGTATTATTGGGAAACTTTGATGTAACTTTGCTGGTACTTTTATTATTTGATGAGAGTTCTTCATCCTGATCACTTTCTAGATGTAATGATCATGAATGGGATTGTAGCATTATTTTAGATAATGTTTGGAAACCAACATATCTCAAATCAATTTTAGAAAAGAGATTAAAATGAGATTTTTATCTTGATTGTTTTTTACCTGAATTAGAGAATTGATGAAAAATTAGTTGGCCATCTAAATCCTAAAGATCATCATATTATATATATATATATATATATATATATATGTAATTTATATGAGAATACGTATACGGTTATCATCAAAGGTATTTCAGTTTTGTAAGAGAGATAAATGTTTTTGGAAAGAATACATACGCTTCCTAATTTATCTCTTATTCTGAATTAACTAAAAATTTAATTTATATTAATTTTAATATTGACATGTCCCTTTGTCATTGATTGGGACAAAGGAACGAGAACATTTCAGTCACAGAGGATCTGGAGCGAAGGAATAAACATCAAAACCAAATTCAATTTAGATTTCGTTAGTATTAAACTTATCATATTCAATTAAGAATTCGTTAGTATTGACACATGTCCCTTTATCATATATATATGTAATTTATATGAGACATCAAAACCGTAACTACATTAGGAAACCAAGAAAAAAAAAATATCTAAACCAAATTAAAAATTAAAATAATCATGATGAAAAATTAAATATGTACGGTGTATAACACGGATACAAATCTAGTTTATTTTTAAATGAGTAAAGTATTAATGTAACACAGAAGGTATATTTGCATGGACTTTAACGACGACAATTTATCTTTTGAGCAAAAAAGTGTATATTCGGTGGTAACAAAGAAGAGTTTTAACTGTAATCTAAGTGACCTGAATATCTACAGCAGTCAGCACACCACACAATATGTTTTCTTTTTGATAGGTAACCATACGTTTACTTTGTTTTAGGAAAAAAGAGTTGTTTATGGGTGATTATGTAGTCTTTTTCGTCTTTAATTATCATCCACCTGTATGATCGGTATAATAGGGTTTAGTGGTCGTATCGTGTTATATCACAGAAGAAAGCTCACATTATTGTTACCAAATTAAATGCTCTCACATTTTTAAGCATTTAGATTTAATAATTTTCATTAATTATTGAAGGCTGATATAGGGGCTCCCATATCAATAGAGAGGATCCCAGTTAACAAGATCATTCTTTCATCCGATTAAAAGAAATACAGAACCGCTAGAATTGGTTCATACTGATATTTGTGATTTTAAATATCAATACTGATATTCTACCAATTCATGATCCTGGACATTTCCCGGAAAGACCAATTCATGGAGTTCTCATGGTTGAGGTAATATTCACTTTTCATATCCACATTTTTATATAGCAATTGTTTGCTTTTTCCATTATGAACCCTTGATGCCCAACATTACGATTTAAAATTGCATTTTTATTAACTCGTAGTAAAATTTTAATAAATTAATAATCCTGAGATAAATAATTTATTATTATTTTAGAAAAATTATTAACTTATCGAGTTAAAATTTAGTCTATCCAAACTTTGTTGGGATCTGAAAATTTATTATCTTAACAAAATAATCCATTTATCGAGCATTAATTTATCAAAGGTCGAGTGCAGTTAGTTTCTTTAATGGTTGTCTGTTGTTTTGATAAACATGGTCGCATAAGTTCAATGTTAGTGCACGTCCTAGTGGGCACATTTGAATACCAGTGCTGGTGTTCTGAGTTCCACAGTGGAGATATAAAAACACCGGAAACTAATCAAATTATGTACCGGTGTAGATTGATTGAGTAATCTCCCAAGTCTTATAACTTAAGTAGGGTTTAATATTTGTTTATGCTAGTACATTGTCAGATAGTATTTTATGTTTGTAGTAAAAACAATGAATTAAGTCATATACTTGTAGTAAAAACAATGAATTAAGTCATATCGTCTTGCGGCTGTTTCTTTTTTTTTGTTTTGTTACTTAATGATTATGTAATGGATCTTCCGAATTCAATGAAAATTCATCGTTGTTTGATGCGAATTCAATTTTTGTTATAATAACCAGGCAAGACTTTAAGCAGAAAGAACCCAAAAACAGATATATTAAGAGGAACTAATAATGTGTTATAGGGTTCTTCCCACTTAGTATCTTGCCAGGTTATTATAACAAAAATTAAATTCGCATCAAACAACGATGAATTTTCATTGAATTCGGAAGATCCATTACATAATCATTAAGTAACAGAACAAAAAAAAGAAACAGCCGCAAGACGATATGACTTAATTCATTGTTTTTACTACAAGTATATGACTTAATTCATTGTTTTTACTACAAACATAAAATACTATCTGACAATGTACTAGCATAAACAAATATTAAACCCTACTTAAGTTATAAGACTTGGGAGATTACTCAATCAATCTACACCGGTACATAATTTGATTAGTTTCCGGTGTTTTTATATCTCCACTGTGGAACTCAGAACACCAGCACTGGTATTCAAATGTGCCCACTAGGACGTGCACTAACATTGAACTTATGCGACCATGTTTATCAAAACAACAGACAACCATTAAAGAAACTAACTGCACTCGACCTTTGATAAATTAATGCTCGATAAATGGATTATTTTGTTAAGATAATAAATTTTCAGATCCCAACAAAGTTTGGATAGACTAAATTTTAACTCGATAAGTTAATAATTTTTCTAAAATAATAATAAATTATTTATCTCAGGATTATTAATTTATTAAAATTTTACTACGAGTTAATAAAAATGCAATTTTAAATCGTAATGTTGGGCATCAAGGGTTCATAATGGAAAAAGCAAACAATTGTTATATAAAAATGTGGATATGAAAAGTGAATATTACCTCAACCATGAGAACTCCATGAATTGGTCTTTCCGGGAAATGTCCAGGATCATGAATTGGTAAAATATCAGTATTGATATTTAAAATCACAAATATCAGTATGAACCAATTCTAGCGGTTCTGTATTTCTTTTAATCGGATGAAAGAATGATCTTGTTAATTTTGCTTCTACACAAATTTTACGTCTATAATTTAAATCAATGTGACACTTGGGTATTAGGTCCATGTTAATTAATTTTCAGATCGAACCATAATTAATATGGCCTAGTCTACCATGTCATATATTTGATGACTCTACCAAATAAGAAGAAGTAATTTCCTTTTTATTCCTTTTGAAAATTATTGTGAGTGCATTTAGTTTAAACAACCCATCACACAAGTATCCTTTACCTACATGCATATCATGCTTTGATCTGACAACTTTGTCGGACACAAAGAAAAGTTTAAAGCCATGCTTTACTAATAATAACAAGAGATTAGGTTAATGCGAATACCTGGAGCATGTAGAGCGTTATTTAAAGTGAGTTCTTTTCCGGAAATCATTTTGAGAATGATTTTCCCTTTTCCAACGACTTTTGATGTCGTAGATTTCCCATAAAAAGTGTTTTCATCCATACTTTGATATGAAATAAACATGTTCTTATCGGCACAAATGTGGCTAGTAGACCCGCTATCTATCCACTGCTCAAGAGAATCTCCAACCAAATTCACTTCTGATATTACAGCAGTGATATTCATGCAAGGTTTTGGTTCCATTACTTTTATGAAATCTCCTTTGCAGTTTTCCATTTTTTCTATGCCAACGCCTTCCAAATATTAGTACTTTAAATGAAACTTAAAGTTCTGTTAAACAAAGAAAACAAATCAGATCACTTTAAATTCCAAATATATAGGTTCAAAAAGTAACCCTGAACTTTCAACTATATAGTATATCCCAGTAGCAGCTACGCATATACTAAAAACGAATTGTTTCAAAGTACAATAGACACAAATTTAGTATTATCTTCCTTAAGCTAATAAGATTTGGATTGGTTTACCAAATCACTTTGATACTTTAAGATTTAAAATACTCTAACCAAAATTCAATATTAAATTCAGTAAACTAATATGATTAGTATATCAAACCACTGCTAAATCAATCAATAGGATTTTAGTTTGATCAGTAGTATCAACTGCAATGTGTACCAACTTGAAAAAATTTAAGTTTCTGCCGACCTGTACTTACAAACTTAACAAACTAAATTTATTAGTATACTGTCGGAAACAAAAGAAATCAAACGATTTATATTACAATATACACAAGATAATAAAAAAGAATTTGTTTTAAGATTGTTGGCAATCTTGTATATAAACTGCAATAAAACAATCAAAAAAGAAGAGAAACGCAAACCCAATTAGACGAAATTAAAGTCGAGGCAAGAATTATATCCTCGAGCCTTAAGACAGATTCACCCCGCACCGGTGCTTACGGACTATCGATGTCTGTCTCCCATGATACAATGACTTTCTTCTTGATATAGTAGCACTCCAAACTTCGAGAAACGGCAAACCAAAACTTAAAGTGATGAACTCTCTTTTAACACAAACTTGAAAGATGATTTCTAAAGATTGCAATAAAATGATAATTAGTTTTCTAATTCATACTTTCTAATCTAAATACGTAGGGATTTAGTACGAAAGGTTACGTCACTTTCATGTTTCTGGATACGTTTCTTTAGGTTTCTAAATTAAAACTACCCTAATTAACCGGATTAGAAACTTAATTGGGTCAAATCCAATTAACTTCAAAACCCAACTCCATTAGGTAATAGACAAAGAATTTTCCATTCATATGAGATTCTGATTAATTTTCCAACACCTACATTAGATCTACAAGGGCTTAATTTAAGGTTATGACAGTGAAAAAAATCACTGGGGAAGAGGGAGCCAAGGTTAGTTAAGCCTTTTTAAATAATGTGAAAATTTCAAAAGCGATGGAAATCAGTAACATTTATAGTGATGTATGATTGAACACCTAAAATGAATCGAATATTATAATATAAAAGTGAATGTAACTGTTCAAAATAATAGTTTATTCGACAGAAACATATAAAAGAAAATGTAAATGAAATATGTAACTCAATACCATGAATAATTGTTCATCTTCGAAGAGCACCTTAATCCAAATTCGTTTAAATTTTAAAACTTTCTCTATACAAAATATATCATTTGGATATGTACTTGAGGCCAAATACAAACTCAAATAATAAAACAACAAATTATTATTTTTAATTAATAAATTGAAAATCTAGAGATAATATATAAATTAATCGAAAAAATGTTATCTGTCTTTCCAGGAGTCTAACAATCAATCAAAAGTCCCCAGAAATTACATGCGTAAGTGCTTACAGAAATACCTACATTAGTAGAGTTAGATGGAGTATGAAAGACATGAAGAAAATTAAAATACCCTGTTACAATTTATATTTATTTTATTAGTAGTTTAGATATTTTTACATGTGATTAGATTAATTTTTCATTTGAATTTCCGGTTAATATGACTAATTAGTTAAGTTTATTTTTAGATATACATATCAATTATTATTCTTTTAAATATGGTTTAAGTATTGTTTTCACGGTGTGGTTGAGAAAATTATTGTAAATGTTATCATTTGATTGGTTGGCATTCAAGTTAACCAAAATATATTTTATCTATATTTACTATCGTTAAGAATGTGGATCTATGGTATGATAAAATAGTAAATTGAAAAAAACTATACTTGACTCTTGAGCCTTGATGCAAAAACTGCTACAACTTTCTTATATCCATCCAATGGTTGTGCCCCATAAAAACTGTCTATGTCACACGCGTCGCTATCAAATTTTATCATTATTTTGTTAGGAAAAAGAAAAGCTTGATCGGAAGGTATAACAAACAAGTGCCGGAACTATCAATTTTTATCATCATTTTTTTTATGCGTATCAGTTTGTTAATTAGAAAGAAAATAAGCTTGGTTGGAGGGCATAATAAAAATATACGGGCAACTATCAATTTTTATCGTAATTTTGTTAAGTTATTTGATCCAACCAATGATTACAATCTTTTCTCATATTATCGTAACAAAAAGAAACTGTCTACTTAATGATCAGTCAGATAACTATCAATTTTTATCGTTATTTTATTAGGAAAAAAAATCTTGGTTGAAGAGTATCATATAAAAGTATAGGTAACTATCGGTTTTCATTATTATTTGTTAGGTAGAAAATTGTAATAGTCCATTATTTAAAGAAGTTAACTACATCCATTACGTAGCATGGATACAAATCTAGTCCGACAAATTCTCAAATTGAAAATAGAACCAAATTGAAAAACGGATAAAACAAGGAATTAGGGCAAAGCAAATACCATCATAATTATAAACAACTAGTCGACCGAACGAAGAGAAAGGACAGAGAGTTAAAGAAAGGACAAAAAATTATAGAAAAAATAGGTTGATTTTTCCTATCTTTCGCTTAGCCATATCCGTTTTTCCCAACCTAAGTGTTTCATTTAGGGAAGACTACGTTGGTTTCCTCTCAGTTTTGTAATTCTTTCGACATTATTATCAATAAAACTTTTTTGGATTGGGGAAAAAAATAAAACTAAAATAGCAGTAAGAGTATTATTATGATTCAAATATCATTTTCTTAATCTCAAGTCTTAGACTATCTTTGTGAATATAATTAATTAATGAGGAGCTAACTGTTTTCTTGTTTTGCAAATAAGATGAATTAGTAGAACATTATCACCTTGTTGTTAAAGATAATTTGATGCAGATAAGTAGGTTATAGTCTATTTGGAGGCTAAATATCTGAATGTCGTAATTTAGCTTAAGAGGAGTCCATTTTGATTGGAAATGGGCCAACGATCAAGACATGCCACTTCGTCGTATAGTTTTCAGATTTTAGTCAAATTCCATCGTTTATGGCTTCAAACAGGCGTTTTTGCTATTTTAGAAAAAAATTTGTTTTGTTAATAACTTCTTTGTTAGGCGTCCGTTTGGGCCGCCGTTTGTGGCAAATAGTTTTATTTTATGAGTACTTTCATTATTTTTGGTCGACCAAAATTTGCCAAAAATAACAAATTAGGGTTTGAGTCGGTTTAGGGTTTTTTTCATCCTTTATTGACTAGCAAGTTAGGGTTTTCCCCCAAGTCTATAAAAAAGTCCTTCATATATTGTTTTAAGTCGTTGAATTTGATTAATAAGAATTATTTTCTTAAACTTGTTCAAGTTTAGTTGATTATTATTTAAAGTCGGGAAACCGAAGTCTAAATAATTATCGCTGTTCATAGTCGATATTCCTAGGAATATTTGAAGTCTGAACAAAACCTCTCTTTTCTTTCTTTTCTTTATTATTCGTTGCATCAGTTGGTATCAGAGAAAAGTCGATTATAGGGTTGATAAGATGCCACCAAGAGTAGCAATCGGTCAGGGTCGAGGTCGAGGAGGAGGTCTAGAAGGTTTCATTCCATGGAGATCTAGAGAAGAATTCATTGAAGACGTCTAAGATTTGTTGGGTCGGTATAACCTTCGTCAGGAAGAAGAAGATGATAACGCCAACCCTTTTGCTAAAGGGCATCGCGAAGGTAGAATAAATCAACGAGAGGATTCTGATCGTTGGAAGGCAGGAACAAAAGTAGAGATCCCAGAATTTCATGGTGGTTTGGAACCGGAAGATTTTCTCTTCTGGGTGAATACTGTTGAGGAAGTATTGGAATTCAAAGAAGTACCAGATAACAAACGAGTTTTGTTGGTAGCGAATATGTTTCATGGGAGGGCTAATTCATGGTGGGAACAACACAAGTTTCTACACAGTCCTAAGGGAAAACATAAGTTAGTATCATGGGAGAAGTTGAAGAAACACATGAGAACTAAGTTTTTACCACATAACTACATTGGATTGATGTACCAGCAGCTGCAAAACCTATGCAAGGGAGTATGTTTGATGTGATTTGGGATTACCCAATATAAATAACCACAATCGCACGGCGTCTAACTAGTAGACAACGCAAGTACGGGTCGAACCCACAGAGAGCGGTGAAATACTGCAATTAATATCTCTAATCAACTAATCAAGGATAATATTTTTGGGTTTTTGTATTAATTAATAAAATAATAAAACAAACGAAACTAATAAAAATAAATCTAATGGGAGAGTTGGTAACCAGGGTTTTCAGTATCCACCACTATTTTTATTTAATTATTGAAGTGAAACATAACTCATGAATATTTAGAGTCGTAAATATCACTGGGACGCCCTAAACATGGTGCATCAAAAATCCCTAGTCTCAAGCATACACCATAAAATTGCGTTAGCGAGAAAATTGTATGAAACTAATTATAGGTCCACAAATAATACCTGACTATTCTAAGCATACCCCATCAAAGGATTTAACCCAAGCATGAAATATCAAATAAGTAGACAAATATATTTGCAACAAGTAGATTTTTAAAATAACAACTGCATACCATAAGCATGGAACATCAAAAACCTAGGTCAAGCATGTACCATCAAAAGACGTCACAATTGTTTAATGAAATTCAATAAATTAAAATCATGGAATTAATCTATTCAAATCATAATGGTCTGTATCAAATATAACGATTAAATTGATCTAAAACTGTAAGTGGTTTCGACATTAAACCCTAGCTACAAATTAATTAGAACATCGAGATGGATTTCTTAAAACCCATAAAAATCATTAACAAAGTAAAAAGGGAAAAGATTAAAACAAACTAGGCAATGCCTCTTCTTCCAGGTACAGTTCGTCCGTCTTTATCCCAGCCGCAGACTTCCCAACTGAACTCCTGTACACGCCTCCTTCTCTACAGACTCTGTCTCCGCCCCCTTTTTGTTTCTTCTTTCTCTTTCTTTTATAGTACTAGGTTTAGGTTTCCAAAAGAAAACCTCTCACCACGAGACAAAGCCACTGGCCGTCCACAAAATAACATCACGTGTCTTCACGGACCCACTTCTTATACTTCCTCGAGTTACTCCAATCACATGCACCAATATCCCAACCTTCACGTGAACCAACAAACTTTGTCCATAGCCTGTTCTCCACAGTCAACTGTCGCCTCTTTTCTCACGCTTCCCTTCTAGCTTTTCACCTGACGCAGCTATCTTGTACCGTAGCAGCCAGACTTTGACTATGTATGCCTCCCATCTCAACAGTAATCCATAGCATGTCTAGCCTATACATCACTTAGCCTCTCTTTTCTTCACGTCACTCCTCCACACCAATCATACCTTCACTAGCCTTCTCACTAGACCTTACACTGACCAACTACAAAAGAAAACCAAGAATCAAAGCCAAGCTAATCCGTACTTCACTCTCTTTAACCTGAGCTACTCCCTAGGCTCTAGCCACTTCACCTATGTCTCATCTCTTCACGTATAGCTCTTTCTTCTCTTTTGTTTTCCTAATTTGCTCACCAAACCAAGGACCCCATCAGCCTTCTCTCCCAACGTCACATTCACCTTTATTAGCCCAACACCAGAAACCTAGCTGCCTCTTTTAACGTACATACCTTCAACTGCACCCTAGCCTCAACTCAATAGCCACACCAAACTTTAAGAGACCACTCCTTCACGTCAGTTGCGCAGTCTTAAATCGATTCTGTTGGATATGTCAGTATCCAATGGAACTCAATGCAGGCTAACCATCAGACTACAGCCAAACTTCAAGACCAACCGTCTACTCCAACCAAGCCACCGAAACAACAACCACTTCTCAATGGTTAACATCCCACATTTTCTTTCCAACAGCCCCACAGCTAAGATGAAATGATGTAGCAAAACTAATAAGGGTTATTAGCCATGTATTGTCTGTAACTTGCATTTTCATATGAACCACTTATTAAAATAATAAAATATTAAAATTAATATAATTATAAATACTAACAAATATAAATTAGGCGGTAAAAATGTATAAATTAAGCGCCTATCAACGTTCTATAGACGATTACGCCAAGGAGTTTTACAAACTACTTTCTCTTAACGATTTGTCAGAGTCAGATGAGCAAAAAGTTGCTCACTATATAGATGGTCTCCATCAACAATATCAAGATACACTCAACATGTTTGATTTCTGCTCTACTTCGGATGCACATCATAGAGCAAGGCATATAGAGAAACAAGTAGGGAGTAGAAGCTTAAATTGGGATATCAATGTGGCAGCATCTCCAGCAAGTAATCGTAGTACTTCAACACCTAGTACTGCTAGTAAACTTAATTCTTCTTCAACACCAAATAAAACCCCAGTTACCACTTTTGGAGGTAGGTTTAATAAGTCGGAGAATCTAGGCACAAAGCCAGTGACTGTCAAAAAGCAGAACGAGCGAACAAGGTATTTTTCACTAAAAACGACCGTGAAGAAGATGAATGTGTAACTGATTATGAAGAGGATCATAAGGATGATTCTTAACCTGTCGACGAAATACTTGATGGAGATAAATGAGTGAATTTTGTAGTAAGAAAAAGTTATCTCACTCCTCGTAAAGATGAGGACGACAGCTGGTTGTGTAACAATATATTCCAGTCGACATGTACGATCGAAGGAAAAGTTTATCGTTTAGTTATTGATCCTGGAAGTTGCGAGAATATTATTGATGAAGAATACCTACAGTTTTTTATGGAACGACGTATGTATAGTACTTGTACCCAGTAAAGGATTGAACTTACACCATCTACTGAAGAAGATACCAATTTCATATCATTTAAGCAGTTTGAAGATTAGGTAGAAAATGTAGGTGAATTGTTGTGTTGATTGGCAAAAAAGAATAACAAGATGAAAGTAGTATCCCCATTGCAGCTCAACCTTTAATTAAGGAATTTATGAATGTTTTTCCTAACGAGTTTCCAGACGAGCTACCATCTATCTGGGATATACAACATCGTATTGATCTCGTTCATGGATCAAGCTTGCCAAATAAAGCGCCTTACAGAATGAGTCCTAAGGAGCATGAAGAACTTCGTCGTCAAGTTGAAGATTTCCTACATAAAGGATTGATCTGACAGAGTCTAAGTCCTTGTGCAGTACCAGCCTTGCTGATTCCAAAGAAAGATGGAACGTGGAGAATGTTTGTTGACAATCGAGCCATCAACAAAATCGCAGTCAAATACCGTTTTCCAATTCCCATATTGGATGACTTGTTAGATCAGTTGTGTGGAGCGAAGGTGTTTAGCAAACTTGACTTGAAGAGTGGGTACCATCATATCAGAATTCGTGAAGGTGATGAGTGGAAGACTGCTTTCAAAATTCGAGAAGGATTATATGAGTGGCTGGTTATGCCATTCGGGTTGACCAACACGCCAAGTGCATTCATGCGTATCATGAATCAAGTACTCAGACACTTTATCGGTACTTTTGTGGTTATTTATTTCGATGATATTCTTCTTTATAGTGCTAACATGGACTTGCATGTTCAACATCTTCGAGAAGTACTCTCAGTCCTACGCAGGGAGAAATTATTTGCGGCCATCAAAAAGTGTTCATTCGTGACAGATCGAGTTTTATTTCTCGGTTATGTCGTCACCAAGGATGGAATCAAGGTAGACGAGTCCAAGGTTGAAGATATGAGAAATTGGACTACACCTACTGAATTACACGAGGTAAGGAGTTTACATTGTTTCGCTTCTTTTTACAGGCGCTTTATTCCCCACTTCAGCACCATTATGTCACCCATTACTGAATGCATGAAAGAAGAAAAGTTTTCATGGTCTGAGGAAGCTGACAAAGCCTTTGAAGTTGTCAAGAAAAAGTTGATAAATGCACCACTGTTGGTGTTACCTGATTTCAGCAAGCTGTTTGAACTACATTATGATGCATCGAAGGTGGGAATTGGAGCTGTTTTGAGTCAGGAAGGACGACCTATAGCGTATTTCAGTGAGAAGTTGAATGGTGCTAAGCTCAACTATAGTACTTATGATGTGGAATTTTATGCTATAGTTCAAGCCTTGAAGCATTGGCGTCACTATCTAACTCATAACGAGTTCATTATGTTTTTTGATCATGATTCTTTAAAGCACATCAACAGTCAAAAGAAGCTTTCTTCTAGACATGGTAAGTGGAGTGGTTATTTGCAAGAGTTCACATTTGTACTGAAACACAAAGCTGGGTCGCAAAATCAAGTTGTTGATGCCTTAAGCCGAAGGTGTATGATACTCAACACCATGCGAACTGAGGTAATAGATTTTGATTCATATTCTGACCATATTCTAACCGATCCGAACTTTGCGGAGATTGTGGATGATATCACTTCAGGAAAACGAAGTGATTATCTTATGCATGAAGGATTTCTCTTCAAAGGTAACCAATTGTGTATTCCTGATTCTAGTCTCCGACTAAAGTTTATTAAGGAGTTACATGACGAGGGTCACATGGGAAGGGATAAGACTTTCCAACTTGTTTCGAAGTCATATTACTGGCCAACAATGAGGCGTGAAGTTGCTAAATTCGTGGATAAATGTTGAATCTGTCAAGTTTCAAAAGGAAAAGCAACTAATGTAGGGTTGTACATGCCATTGAAAGTTCCAAGTCAACCCTGGACAGATTTGAGCATAGATTTCGTATTGGGTTTACCTCGAGCTCAGAGGGGACATGATTCAATATTTGTAGTTGTTGACCGTTTTTCAAAAATGTGCAATTTTATTGCTTGCAAGAAGACTACTAATGCATTGAAGGTAGTTGAATTGTTCTTCAGTGAAGTGTATCTTCTACATGGATTGCCATGTTCAATTGTTAGTGATTGAGACACAAGATTCCTTAGTTATTTATGGAAAACCTTATGGAAATTAACTAATACAATTCTTAACTTCAGTAGTGCATATCATCTTCAAAGTGATGGCCAAACAGAAGTTGTGAATCGTTTACTGGGTGATATACTACGGTGTATGGTTAGAGACAATCCGAAGAGTTGGGATCAGAAACTTTGTCAAGCTGAATTTGCATTTAATCTTTTAGTAACCCGTAGTCTGGGTATAAGTCTGTACGAGGTTGTTTATGGCTATAATCCACAAGCACTAGTAGATTTAGCACTACTTCCTGATCTGAAGAGAATTGAAGTTCGTGTTGAAGAACGTATCCAACAGTTGCAACAGGTTCACAAGTTGGTTGAAGAACAGTTGCTTCGAAATAATGAGAGGTATAAGGAGGCGGCAGATAAGAAGCGCACAGTTGTGGATTTTGCATTAGGAGATTTCGTGTGGGCAATATTGACAAATGATCGTTTTCCAGTTGGTGAGCATAACAAACTGAAGGCGCGCAAGATTGGTCCCTTGGAAATTATCGCGAAGATTAATCCTAATGCCTACAAGTTAAAGTTTCCAAGTCACATCCGGAATTCTGATGTTTTTAATGTCAAACACTTGGTGCCGTATAATAGTGATAATTTTGATGATGACCAAGAAAATTCGAGGGCGAATTTTTTTCAACCCCGGGAGAATGATGCAAATGAGCAGGCTATAGCCTATTTGGAGGCTAAAGACCCGAGTGTCGTAATTTAGCTCAAGAGGGGACCATTTTTTGATTGGAAATGGGCCAACAATCAAGACATGCGTTTTTTCTATTTTAAGAAAGTTTTTGTTTTGTTAAAGTCGGAAAACTGAAATTTAAAATTTAGAATTTAGAATTGATTATTTTCTTTATTATCCGCTGCATCACAATTTTAGGAAAGTCTTTCTTTTCTTTATTATCCGCTGCATCACAATTTAGAATTGATTATTATTTAAAGTCGGAAAACAGAAATTTAAATAATTATCGTTGTTCATAGTCGATATTCCTAGGAATATTTAAAGTTTGAACAAAATCTCTATTTTTTTTGTTATTATCCGCTGCATCATAATTTAGAATATCATTCAAATGTTCAATATCTGCAGGTATACACGGTATAGACACGGACAAGTAGTTGCCACTTGCTATCAAGTTGATTTGCAAATATGATTATTCTTCAAATGTTCAATACCTATGAGTTCACGGTTTTCTTTTTGTTTTTGTTTTTGTTTTTCTTTTTGTTGTTAAGTATAATTATATGCAATGTTTACACCTGCTTACCGTCTCATCGTGATCGGGACCTTTCCCCGGCCTCCCGGAAATTTACTTTCTCCCATTTCTATCAAACTTATTAAGATGATGATAAAATGTCATCATATATGCCGTTTATATTATATGATATAGACACGTAATTGTTTCAAAAAATAATTATCTTCCATATCTCTTGTCCAAATCATTCAACCGAAATATAAAATGCAAATCATGCTGATGGAACACCAATTTATTAAAAATGATATCAAAATTTATACTCCCTCCGTTTCAGGAAAAGAGTTACTTTTCATATTTGCACAATTGTTAAGGCAAGATGAGAGAGAATAACTTTTATAATTTATTTCCAGATTTACCCTAACAAAAAGTTTAATACTACATATATCTTCATAATGAGAATAATAACATTTCTTAAAATAACAAGGGTAATTTTGAAAGCTTGTTATGTTGAAAAATGAAAGTAACTCTTTTGTTGGAACAAAAATTTAAAGAGAAAGTAACTCTTTTCCTGAAACGGAGGGAGTATAAGATAAATTAAAAGTGACAATAAATTGGTGTCCAGTAGCAGTGTTGAGATAAAGGTTATAATATGTCAATCAGTTGAAAATAACATGCCAAATCTTTTTCAAACTATTTTTACCGTACTCGGATAATTTGCATTTCTTGTTCACTCTGGGAACTTTTATATGATCATAGATGTCGCTTGTCGGCTCTTGAGAGTGGGTCGTGAGGTACTTATTAGGTAATCTGAAAGTCTATGTAATATTCAATGTGGATATGAAGGAACGGAACGATGAAGCATTTGATGGTACATAGAGGAATGCATTGTGGGTTCTACAAGCGCATCATTTCGAAAATTTGATCAAATTTATACCTTTACAGGATTAGTGGATTAAGAATTATAGGGAGTTTCAAAGAGAATAAAGACTCTTAAACACCCTTGTTAGTAAATAAAGACTTTATTTAAATTCCTAAAATTCTTAAAAACTCTTTGTTATTGGTTAGGGATTTCTAGAAAGTCATTTAAATGCTCATGTTATTGGTTATCAATTTAAAAGTCATGGATTTGTAATTTTGAGAGACTTTGAGAGACTTTTATGCAAAAATAGGCATGGTAAAAGTCTCTCCAAAATAGGTGATATTTTGGGAGACTTTAAAACTAGTGTTGATTTATTTTATTTTTTTACAAGTGCCTTTTTTTTATCTATTATGTATCGAACTTTTAAACTAATGATTAATCAAGCTATCCTTAAATAAATCATTTTTTGCAACTATATTAACATACTAATCATCTATAATATATTACTTATAACTTGCTTAACTATATATAAGACGAGTTATTAGAAAAAAGACATAACTTTTGTTAAGGAATCTAAAATACGTGGATTTTTAATTAAATTTGGGTTGTTAAGTACCATGTGAAATTTTTCGGTGATCATGGAATTTGGGTTATTTTATACGAACACATGCATGGACAATATATATTGTATTATTTTCAGTAGTCTTAGTAGAATGTGCCACGATGAAGAAGAACGGACAAACCAGTCCCACCAGGTGATTATATATAGTGATTAGAACTAGGTTGTATGTCTTGGATAATAGTCTCACATGGGCTATCAACAATTCCTATGTGATTTCTTGGATTGCTCCCCCAATTGATTTTTTTCTTTAAATAAATGATTAAAACAAACTCACTATGATCACATTTATTGTCTCTGTAAATCATAAAAACTCCATAAAAATCCACTATTTTCTTTCGGTAAATCACAAAGACTCTCTAAAATACTTCCATAAAATCATTTGAAATCTCTATATTTTAGGAAATCTTCGAAAGTCTTTCAAATAAAGAATCTCTAAAAAACCAAAAAAAAGATATTTGACTACCCCTTTATTAGTATTTCAAGCAATAGACGTTGAAGTAGGCAAATATGTCGGTATATCTTGAAAATGCATGACATGTTTCATATGGCATAACAATGCCAATTGGAATCAAATAAAAATTTCAAGATAGATTGCGTCATTCCTTTTTTGAAGCATGAGCAGCATTCCTTGCTTGACGCTCTATTTTTCTGAACTTTTGATATTACTTGTTCAGCTGCTTGTCACTTCATTTTTATTTTATTTATTTTTAGATAACAGTAGGAACTTCAATAAACTATTTCAACACTTTCAAGTTTATATAGATTGGACAGACCAATTCTGGTGATACTTCGTCAGGCAACTTTTATGCAACATTTTACGACACCTTGACTTATACATACATTAAGGTTAAGCCGTATGAACATTTGAATTTCAGTTCGAATTTCTTGCTCGAAAAGATGCCTATCCTATAACGGGTAACAGAGAAAACAACTTTTTTAAAAAATTGGGATAGAATAAGTAATCTATTATAAATCTAGTTTGTATAGAAAGTACTTGCAGTCTTATTCACACCAAGAGATAAAAATATGGTTTTTCGTTGGAATACTGGGTTTTGGATTTTTAGCTAAGCTGGCAATAACAATGTATACTTTTTTGTAACGTACTCACAAAAGACGCATCGAAATAGAAAACGCATAATTGGATATATATAACCTTTGGTTTTGAACATGGTTTTGAGGACAAATTTTTGACGATCCAAACCTTATAAGCCAGTTTTTAAGATTAGTTAGGCACATGGACTTTAGTAATTTTAACCAACTAATTTTGGAACGGACAAAATTACCCTTTTCAATCTCTTTACCAAGTCAACTGATACCGAATGCGTTACTTAACTTTTGAGGTGGAGACGTATTTGGTGCAGACAAACCTAAGCCAGTGTTCCTTTATTGCTGCGACTAAATTTCACGACCTAGTTCTTTCCTTGCTGCTTCCAAAAGTTGATGTCATAAACATTTGGTCAGTGTGGCTTATTGACGGGTTCGAAGAGTTAAAAAGCAACACGAAGATTGACTGTGAATCGTTAAAGGGTTTGGAAAGAATGTTTGGCTGGAAAAACAGGGTGGAGAACTCTGATACTGCAATTGGTTATGATGATTAATGGAGAGGATTTAATGAGGTTTTTGAGCTCTGCAACGATAAGGAATTATGGGTTAGCGTTGATTTCGAATAACAATGGATATAGATAGAGTTTAGCCATGAAATAATGGGAATAATGGTGGAGCTTTTGAAGTGGGTGTCTGAGTTCAGTAAGAGAAGGTTAACATTTGGCTTGTTTTCATATTCAAGTTGACACCAACAAAATGAGTTTTTGTGTGAATTTCAAGTCCTCATTTAGCTTCATGGTTGAGAATGTTGAGATGGAGACGGACTCGCTGGCTCAAGTTTGGATCGATTGTGAGTGAAAGTTTGAAGAGACAAACCGGTGAAGACTGACGCTGTTGTCGCTGAATAATGAGGATTGCTAAGTGTTTTCAAAGTGATTGACGTCTGTTGATTTTTAGGAAGAATGGTTTTACTCAAACTCGAGTTCTTTATGAATTTGGGCAAGTTTTCAAACAAGAACACAGCTGAAAGGAATGGTCCATTTGATGTTGTTTTAAGAGATAAAAGATGAAAGTTGATGAAGTGTTTAGGGTGATTAGAAATGTTTGGTTTGTTCGGATTTGAATTTGCTAGCTGCAGGGAACGAGATACCACGGGTTTAGGAAATCAACAACAAACTCATCTCTGAATCATCAGTTTGCCGTACAAAGTGTGTTTTTGGAAAGGCCTAAATGAGTATTTCGACACAACTTTAAGATCGGTCGCGACCAGTTTAGTTTCCCCAAGTTTTCCATGGGTTAGGGTGGATGTTTTCGAATGATTAGGAGTTATTTAAGCATCTGGATGTTTTGATGGTGAATATGATGGTAATGGTGGTGGATTTATTGCTTGACATCATGAAATATTGATTTTGGTTGTGTATAATATATTGCATGTGATTACTAAAATAAACCTAGATTTATCTTTTTTTTTTACTAGAAACGAAATTTGATTAATTGAAAAGAGGGCTACAAAGGTCCACAGATAATTGGATAGAGAGAGGAGCAGGATCGCTCCATAACTTTCCCACACCATCTAACCGGGCATAATTAGCTAAAGAGTCTGCTAACTTGTTTTCCTCTCTACCAATAAAAGTTAAGTTGCAGAGACGAAATAACTTTAAAAGTCTTTTACAATCAACCACTAACGAATGACAAGACCAAGGACTCGAAGACGTGATGCCATTGACGTCGTCAATTATCGCCTTTGCATCCCCCCGAAGCAAAATGTGATTCCAACCTTGCTTTGTAGCCCATAAGATGGATTCTCTCAAAGTCATTGCTTCCGCCTGATGGCTGGATCCCACCCTAGCCACACCCGAGAAGCCTGCTATAAAAGAACCCTTGGGAGTGCGAGCAACGGCTCCATATCCAGCTACATAGTTAGTTATAGAATGTGAGCCGTCAAATTTTATTATAACATAATCAGCATTTTTAGAGACCCAATTTGACACAAGATCCTGTTCGGAGAAAATAGCCTTCCTGATATACTGCATTTGTTTCGTTTGAGCTTGCAAAAGTAGGTCTGTTATTATTGTAACTGAGTGGGGATCAGTGTGGGTTCCGGTAAGATTGGACTTGATCTGATGGGTTGGGGTATGACATGTTGGCTGCCAAGCTGGCCTGGATTCCATTACAGTTACTGTATTTGTGGCAGCTGGTCAAAAAGGAGTAGGGTTAAGAGGGATTTGGGGTTGGACTACAGGGACTTGGCGATTGCCATTACCTGACGAGAGGTGACTGATGGTGCCTTGTGGCTGAGTTACAGGTTGGGGTTGGTTGTTGTGGGGATTGAATTGATTGAGTGGGATTGTGGAGATTGTGTGAGAGTTAGCGGTGGTTTGAGTATGGGGTGAGACTGATGTATTGGCTATGATCGCCAGGAAAGTAGCAGAATTGGGTTTAACTTTATCAAAGATGATGTCACACCTGTGTCTCCAAATCCGCCATAGTATTTGGGATATATAGGCAATCGAGACCTTTTCTTTGAAAGAGATGATGATGTTATGCTTATGCCATGATTTAATCCATTCAACAATGCAATTATAATACAACATGTTGGCATACAGACTGGGCCAAAGGGTCTGCCAGATTTTCTTTGCTAGGTCACAATGCATAAAGAGATGAGTGCTAGTTTCTACATGCTTGTTACAAACTGGGCACAATTGGTTCATGACATCCATATGTTTGAAAATTTTACTCCTGACTTTCAAAGTTTGTTTTACCATTTTCCAAATGAGGAGATTTATTCTGTGAGGGGTTTTGATTAGCCAAATATTTTTCCAAAGCCCAGGGTCCACTTGACTGATTCTGGCAGGAGGCATATTGACACTGATTAACTGTTTGTAGGTAGAAGCTACAGAAAAGGACCCATTAGTGGTGATATTCCAACCCATCTCGTCTCGGCCTTCCTGGAGGATAGGAATGGCCATAATTTCGTCCATTTGGGTTCTGGTGAAGAGATCCCTAATCATAGACGAGTTCCAGGTATGGGTCTCTTTGTTAATGATCTCGCTAACCCAAACAAACCCAGAATTTCTTTGGTGATCAGAGACCTCATTAGTGTTCATGCTTTTAAGCCAGTTATAATCCCATATCCGAACTTGGGTACCATCGCCAATGGACCAAAAATGGTGGTCCCGGATATTTTTAATGCCTTTCTGGATTCCTCTCCATATCCAAGTGTCCCTTGAGTTTTTTTGGACACTCAGCGGACTTGAATTGGGAAAGTAACGAGCTTTCAACACCCTAGCCCAAAGGTCAGTTTCATTGTGGAATAATCTCCATGCCAGTTTAGTAAGCATTGCTTCATTAAACCAGATCAGGTTCTTGAATCCCAAACCTCCCATGCTCTTTGGCTGGCAAAGAGACTCCAGTTTCTTGAATCCCAAACCTAGATTTATCTACGAAGTACATAAGACGCACCGGAGTGTATAATGCATATTCTGATTGAAAAATAGATTTTAGTCAGGTTACATCGGAGTCCGTAATACATATTCTTATATGATATAGATTTTGGACAGGTTGCACGGGAGTACATTATGCATATTCCGACAAAAAATAGGTTTTGACCAGCTTGCGTCAGAACGCAAGATACATATTCTGATAGGAAAATAGGTTTTAACCATGTTGCACTGAAGTGCGAAACGCATATTCTAACAGGAAGCAGGTTTTGGCCAGGTTACATCGGAGTCCGTAATACATATTCTTATAGAAAATAGGTTTTGACCAGTTTGCGCCAGAACGCGTGATACATTTCTGACAGGAAAATAGGTTTTGACCAGGTTGCACCGGAGTGCATAATGCATATTATAGGAAATATGATTTGTTCAGACTGCACCTGAGTACATAATGCGTCCTAGATCTTATTTTAAATAATTTATTTTTTAAACTTAATATAAACAATGGATTTTGTTTTGTAGATATCTCAAACTCATTTTGAAAGTTATAACTTTTTTTTATATTAAATTCTAAATTAGAGATAAAAATGTAAGGCTTTTTTCCCATATGGGCTAAATTAAAAGGGAAAAAGGATTTGATCCATTTGTTGGGAAGTTACAACCCACTAGACTCTCCCACCTTTAGAAAAACCACCCACTATATCTATCGGGTAACTACTCTATGATGGAAAGATAGAAAAATTGGACAGAAGGTCACCAAAACCATTCTCATCCCGTAAAACACCATCTAAAAGTGGAAGGAGGGTTTGGAACCAAAGTTCATAGCAACCAAGAAATTAGGGCAAACTCAAAGATTAAAGATCAATGGCTGGAGGTGTTTATAATCTCTTTCTTTTGCTTCCGCTTCTAATTTAGTAGTTCATATTGTGATAGAATATGCATTAGGTTTTACATTTGGTATCAGAGCCAGTTTTCACCTCTGCCTTGATTGAATAATTTTAGTTTCTTTGAGATTGGGTATTTTGATTCACGAATCTGTGGTTTCTACTGGATTTGAGAAGAATATCTTTATTGGTAATTCTTTGATTAAAATGTTATATTGAGAATGACGTGATGTGCGATACACATAAGTTGTTTGAGAAAATGCCTGATAGAGATATCTGTTTTTATATTACAAATCGTGGATTTAAAAAAAATTAATAATAATAATAATCAGGAATTGCGTTGTTTCTTAACATTCTTGAAGTTGCTTATAACGGTGATGTTTTAATAGTTTAATGGCATGTTTGCATCAGTCACTGTAGGAGTATGTGGACTGATTTTCAATATCAATTAAAGTTTATAATCAGTTTATATTTTCACTGTACACAAATATCTAATGTTTAAATGATGTTTGAACTATACTTACTGATTGTCTAAATGACATACTGTAGACTGTAGATGATGTTTGATATTAACATCTAAACATCTAAACATCACTATCATTTAATTACCTGCACGCCAAATGTCCAACTATCTTTGTTTGTTTTACTGGCGTGTTTCGCGTAGTAGAGGGTTGCAAATTAATGACATACTAAGAGGTAGATTTAGATGACTTCTGTATGTCATTTACTGGCGTTCAAAGAGATTTAGATGTTTAGACTTCTGTAGTTTGTTTTACTGATTTTGTTTGATTTCATGCACACTAGAACGTGAAATCGCTTGTAAGTTATATCAGCATACTGATAATTTAGATCCCCAAAATCAATCATCTCATACCTAGGTTTGGATACAGTCAGGAATTTAATGACTAATCAATTAATAATTGTATGTCTTCGGTTATTAATTAGATTGTACTCTTTCCATGTGAGTTGTGTATCATCGTTTTTTTTCCTGCTACGGATGATTGCTTCATGTTCTTCCTGATAATTGACTATGAACCAAGTTAGAATAATGTGAATTGAATTGGAAATACGAGGAAAATATGGGTGCTGCTCTGAAAAGTTTAGTGTCACGCACCGTTAATTCCTTCAAAACTGCAGGGTTCTCTGTGAGTAGCTTAATAGCAATCGATCATAAGTTTAGTGGCAGCACTCATACTCACTATATGAGATACATCTATATAAGGTTTTACATTAGTAGACATGTTAAAACGTTTACCCATTGAAACATATAGCAGTGGCTGGCTAGAGACTAGTATATAGATAGTACTTAACACAAATTAGCTAATCCTAATTTTATAGTCTCAAATGCCGGTTTTTGTCTTGCCACGTATTTTGCTTACGTAAGGTACATACTGCATAAGAGTTAAAGTAAGTTAATACCACCTAATTTTAATTTGAGGTATGAGTGATAAAAGTTGTGATATCATGTTGCAACTGTACACCACATGTTACTTGGGATCCAGCAGTTTTTTTTTTAGTGGTTCCACTAAAATGTAATGGTCATGACTTGAGGTTGCATGGATTTTGCTTACATTTTGATCCATACGCTCTACTCTCCCGTGTTGAAAATTCTGATCTCAAATTAAAATGAACGTTAGGAATGTGACCTTGAAGTTTTCCAGTCACTATAATATGTTTAATCATATTAATTTTGTTCCAATATATTTATTGTATTATTGTTTGTTGACATGTGCAATGGTTATAAATAATTAGTTTTATATATATATATATAATGACCATTAGGATTGTACATAAACAAAGAATTATGTCAAGTGATTTAATAATTTTAGTAATTAGAGAGCAGCCACAGCATCTCTAGTTATTTAAAATTTTCTTAAGAAATCACATGTGGAAACTAGACATAAATTTGTAATTAATCATATGTAATATGATAAAATATGCCCACAGGAAATTTTATTATATTTGTATGATTAATTGGGGTGAAATATTGAATTATGTTTCTTAATCTACCCACAGGAATTAAGGAATGAATATGGTTTAATAGTTTCATCATGTAGTTATGAATCTAATTTGAGTAGGACTTTAGCCCACAAGCAAGTTTTATGTCACTAGATTCATATTTTTTATACATGACTTGCATTGGTAAATCATGATTAAGTTTAAGTATCAAATTTTTGTGTTTATAAGCATGTATATATTTTTATTTGCAGCAATTTTAACTGAAAACATTTCTGATGTCAATTGCGACATTCCTGAATTAAAGGGTGATAACTATAAGGTGTGGAAAGAAAGAGTGCTTTTACAATTGGGGTGGATGGATATCGACTATGCTATTCGGAAAGACGAACCACCTAGCATAACTGAGACTAGTACTCTTGATGCAGTTGATCTTTATGAAAAATGGGATCGATCTAATCGTCTCTCAGTTATGTTCATAAAGACCAAAATTTGTGCTAGTATTCGGGGTTCTGTCGATAAGCATACTAAGGTTAAAGATCTCCTTAAATCCATTGATGAGCAATTTTGTAAGTTCTGACAAATCTCTTGCTAGCACCTTAATTATGAAGTTTTCATCCATGAGGCACAATGGGTTTAAGAATGTGCGTGATTATATCATGAGCATGAGGGATATTGCGGCCCAACTTAAGGATTTGAAAGTTACCATGTCTGATTCTTTCCTAGTTCATTTCATTTTGTGCACTCTTCCTCCACAATATGGCCCCTTTAAGATATCTTATAACACACATAAGGATAAATGGTCAATTAATGAACTTATGACCATGTGTGTTCAAGAGGAGGGGAGATTGAGGATGGAAGAGGGCGAAAAGGTGAACCTTACTATTGCTTCTTCTTCAAAGAAGAGAAGGGATCACAATAAGGAAAGAGGAAAGCTTTCAGTTAACCAAGGCATAAAGAAGGAGTCTCCGTGTTTCTTTTGTAAAAAGAAGGGACACATGATGAAGGACTGCATTAAGTTTAAGACTTGGCTTGAGAAGAAAGGTAATTTTCTAGAGTTTTATTTTATGAATTTAATATGGTTAATATTAATAATACATGGTGGATTGACTACGGTACTACAATCCATGTTTCGAATACCTTGCAGGGTACGACAAACCTAAGGAAACCAACGAGAAGTGAACATTACATCTATTCAGGAAGTCAGATGAGTTCACATGTGGAAGTTGTTGGGACATGCAGTTTAATTTTAAGTAGTGTTTTTATTTTGCATTTAGAAAAGACATTTTATGTACCAGGTTTCACTAGAAACTTGATTTCAGTTTCAAGACTTGTACCTTTATGAATTTCCTTTAATTTTTCAGATTCTTGTTTCAGTATTCTCAGAAATTTTGAAGTTATTGGTTATGGTATTTTGTCTATCGTCTTTATTTACAAAATCATATCACTCATAGTTCTATGCATGTTAATATGGGTTAAAAAGATGTATTATGAATGAGGACTCCTCTATTTTGTGGCACCGGAGATTGGGACATATCTCCATTGAGAGAGTTAAGAGATTGGTAAAGGATGGGGTACTAGGTACTTTAGACTTTACCGATTTTGATACTTGTGTTGGTTGCATTAAGGGAAAGCAAACTAACAAACACAAAACTGATGCCAAGGGAAGTTCAAACCTATTAGAGATCACACACACGGACATTTATTGTCCGCACATGAACGCTAATAATCCGAAATACTTTATCACCTTCATAGATGATTATTCACAATATATGTATCTTTACTTGTTCGTTCTAAAGACGAAGTTTTGGATGCCTTTAAATTGTTTAAGGTTAAAGTAGAGAAACAATGTGGTAAGCACATTAAGATTGTGAGATCAATAGAGGTGGAGAGTACTATAGTAGATTTCTTCATAGCACTAGAATTGTGGAATCAATAAATGCTAAATTTCTTGAGAATGACTTGATTAGTGGGAGTGATCAATTTCAGGATATTGTTCCTGAAAAAGATAATGATCAACTTCCACCTACTGTTTCAAGTGACAAGTTGATTGTCAACTAATTCTAGTGACTATTTAGTGTATATGCGAGATTCGGATTGTAATATTTGAGCCGATAATGATCTTATATTATTTTCACAAGCCATAAATTCTGCAGATTCAGACTTATGGATCAATGTATATACCTTAAGGTCAGTGGGAGACCTTAAGTGATAGATCAATGTATATACCTTAAGTGTAGCACCCATTGTAAAGGATGATTGGTACAGTTTGGACCAATGCCCAGGAATGACATTGAAAGGGAACAAATGAAAAATGTTCCACATGCTTCAGCCATTGGTAGCATTATATATGCTCAGGTCTACACTAGACCCGACATTTCATATGTCGTTGGAGTATTAGTAAGACATCAGAGTAACCCAGGAATCGATCACTATAAGGATGCGAAGAAAGTATTGAGATACCTTAAGGGTACTAAGGATAACATGCTTATATATAAACGAACAAATAGTCTTGAAGTAGTAGGCTAAGTTCGTTTCTTGTTTTGAGACTGCCTCACATGGTGTATGGCTGAAAGGCTTCATATCTGGGCTAAGAGTTGTTGACTCTATTAGCCGACCATTAAGAATGTATTGTGACAATTCAGTTGCTGTTTTATGGCTAAGGATAATAAGAGTGGAAGTCGAAGTAAACACATCGACATAAAGTATCTAGCCTTAAAAGAACGTGTACAAGAAAAGAGTGATCATTGAACACATTAGCACTGAATTGATGATAGTTGATCCCTTGACTAAAGGCATGCATATTAAAGAATTCAAGGATCATGTAGTAAGGATGGGACTTGGTCCTATTGTGTAGTACATTCTTTATGTTTTTCTGAAGCTTTCATTTAGTTGGATTATTTCTCATTTGGAATTATGTACGTACTTACTTTAGTTATCTTGTTGAGAAGTATCATTATAGATTGACCTAGAGTAAACATATGGTTCACTCATTGAGTTAAGTATAAGTGGTGAAAGACTAAGTATATTGTGATACATGGAAGATTAATTCTTGCTCTTAAAGAGGATTAGTCGTCATGATCCGTATATGGAGTCTCTCGTGAAATGGATCAAGTGGGAGAATGTAAGGCGTTTTTCCCATATGGGCTAACTTAAAAGGGAAAAAGGATTTGATCCATTTGTTGGGAAGTTACAACCCACTAGACTCTCCCACCTTTAGAAAAACCACCCACTATATCTACCGGGTAACTATTCTATGATGGCTAGGGTTAGTATACAGAAAGATAGAAAAATTGGACAGAAGGTCACCAAAACCATTCTCATCCCGTATACATCATCTAAAAGTGAGAATGAGGGTCTGGAACCAAAGTTCATAGCAACCAAGAAATTAGGGCAAACTCAAAGATTAAAGATCAATGGCTGGAGGTATTTATAATCTCTTTCTTTTGCTTCTGCTTCTAATTTTATATGTTCATATTGTGATAGAATATGCATTAGGTTTTTATAAAAAAAATTATAAAAAAACAAGAAAAAAGTTAAAAATATTTATTCGTGTCCAATGCCTATAATTACTTTCCAAGTGTTTCTGGGCATATATCCTAATTTCCCGAATAGGTAACTAAATTTATCGATCAATGGGTTTGAGTTGCTACGGTGATTCCAAGCGTCCAATGTCTAACGGCTATGTGGGTGAATCAAAATAGATACGCCAATGGTCGGAAACACGCGACTGTTAGACATTGGGTGGTCCTTCTAGGCGGATGACCTCTAAGGACTTCCATTAATATTTAATATCATATCAGAAACATCACAATCAGTTGCACGAATTGCGCCAATGGTGCCGTAATCACGGATGAGAAGGCCACAAGCCGATTAAAGAATTCACATAAAATAAAATAAAACCCGAAAATCTGCAATCAGCTGTGAGAGTGAACTGAAATAAAAATGGTAGAATAAGTAGGGAGCACGAAGAAGAAAGAAAAAAAAAATGCTTTTTGTAGAAATTCAACTCAATGTAAGTTTCTTGGTAGTTTCCCTTTTTTAGCTTTCTTCTTCTGAAAAACGGAAAGGCTGATTGATTACACGAAGAAAAATGATGGTTTCTGACGTGCTTCTCACGATTGTTCAGCAAGTTCCTGGGTGACTTCTTCCGGAAAATTTTGAAGTATTTTTAAATCTATCTGTGCTGGTGTGCTTCTTATTTCCACGAAGTATTTTGGAATACTTAATTTACGTACATAGCCTGTACAACTGGAATTTTTATTTAACTACTCTATTTAATTAAACAACAGTATCCAGTTCTGGACTTTCTCTAGACAACAAATCATCCAACGGTTGTATTCAGCAAATCATCCAACGGTTGTATTCTAGACATGTTGTATAACACCCAGTTGCACACTGGGGTTAGAAAATGTAACGAAGTTTCCTTGTGAAACCTCCTTTATTTCCTTAACTCTGTGTCAGAAGTCAAACTTGTGTCACCCATTTCATGGTGTCTATATCTATATAAGAATGAACCTTGCTGCTAATGAATTTTCAATAAAACTGTCATCTTTTTTGCTAACATATCTTCTCTTCTTCCTATTGACTATTTTCCTCTTCCCTTCTCCTTACTATCTTCTCCGATTATTTACCGCTGACACTACAACTTCCGAGACTTCATCATAATTACATTAAGCTGTTTCCTATCAATCTTTCTGAACTACTTTCATTATCATAAACCAAAAATTACCTTTTCGAATTACTTTTTGGTATCATACTACACAATATTACTAACATGTATGCCAATAAACAGAACAACTATGTAGAACATCTACTTAACATACATACTGTCAGCAAACCACTTAACAGATGGCGTATAGCCTTCGCAGCGATTTATTCTTCTCGAGTATTGGTCTCACTTGCTAAAGAGATTATAGCAAAGAGGAAGAACCAGTTTCTCAACCCTGATATGATGCATAATTCTTCGTATACTGCTTTGGATATTCCACTTAGTAGTTATAGTGCAGATAATAATAGCATTGATGATCACTTAAGCTTTTCTGACGTAGATGTACAAAAACTGAGCAACATAGTAAAAGATAAGAAGTTGGATTTGCTTCAACAACACTTTGAGGGTATTGGAAGTCTAGTAAAGGTTCTTGGAACCGATTCGGAACATGGAATCAATGATGATGCTGAAAATATCAGACAACGTCAAAGCGTATTTGGTACAAATACGTACCATAAGCCTCCTCCAAAAGGTATATTTCATTTCATTCTTGAAGCATTTAAGGATTTGATCATTCTTATATTGCTGGTAGCTGCTACCCTTGCTCTTGCTTTTGGAATTAAACAACATGGACTGAAAGAAGGATGGTATGAAGGTGGGAGTATATATGTTGCTGTTTTTCTCGTCGTGGTTGTTTCTGCCGGTAGCAATTATAGGCAGTCAAGACAGTTCGAAAAATTATCAAAAGTCACCAGTAACATCAAAGTTGAAGTTGTGAGAAACGGGAGAAGACAACAGATATCTATCTTTGATATTGTAGTTGGAGATGTTGCTTCTTTAAAGATTGGAGATCAAATTCCAGCTGATGGACTCTTCCTAAACGGGCATTCCTTACACGTAGATGAATCAAGCATGACTGGAGAGAGCGATCACGTTGAAGTTGATGCGAAAGAGAATCCGTTCTTGTTATCTGGCGCGAAAGTGGCTAACGGTTATGGTCACATGCTTGTTACGTCTGTGGGTATGCACACTGGTTGGGGCGCAATGATGAGTACTATAACCAGTGATTCAGATGAAAGGACCCCATTACAAGAACGGCTAGACAGACTGACATCTTATATAGGAAAGATTGGTTTGACGGTGGCATTCCTTGTTCTTTTCGTCCTCTTGGTGCGGTATTTCACAGGAAATACAGAAAAAGAAGGTGGTGGAAAAGAATATATCGGTAGCAAAACAAAGACTGATGATATAATAAACTCAATGATTCGAATTTTTGCTGCTGCAATCACAATTGTGGTTGTGGCAATTCCAGAAGGCCTGCCTCTGGCAGTCACTCTCACACTCGCATACTCTATGAAAAGAATGATGGCTGATCAAGCTATGGTAAGAAAACTTTCAGCATGTGAGACCATGGGTTCGGCAACCACCATTTGTACCGACAAAACAGGGACCCTTACATTGAATCAAATGAAGGTGACCAAGTTCTGGCTCGGCGAAGAAGTTATAATAGATTACACCGAATCTATAATTGCGCCAAGTATTCAAGGACTGCTCTGCCAGGGTGTTGGTCTAAACACAACAGGGACCGTTTATCAACCCACTGCAGGAACAGTGCCAGAATTTTCCGGAAGCCCGACTGAGAAGGCAATTCTATCTTGGGCCGTCTCTGAATTGGGAATGAACACAGAAGAGTTAAAGCACAATTTCTCCATTCTTCATGTGGAAGCTTTCAACTCAGAGAAGAAAAGAAGTGGCGTTTTGATAAAGAAAGTGCATGCCCATGAAAATACAACACATGTACATTGGAAAGGAGCTGCGGAGATGATATTAGCTACATGTTCAAATTATTATGACCGCAGTGGGATCACAAAGACCTTAGACCACGACAAAATGAAAAGGTTTGAGCAAATAATTCAAGGTATGGCAGCAGATAGTCTACGATGCATTGCTTTCGCCCATAAAGAAATCCTAGAAGAAGAGTTGAAGTACAAGGAAGATGGGAAGATCCATCAATCGTTGAAAGATGATAACCTTACCTTGTTAGGACTAGTAGGTATAAAGGACCCATGCCGCCCAGGGGTGAATCAAGCTGTAAGAGCTTGCCAAGATGCTGGGGTCAACATCAAAATGATCACCGGAGACAATGTTTTCACAGCAAGAGCCATTGCTATTGAATGTGGCATATTCAAAGCCGACAATGCATTTAGTAGTGAAGCAGTCGTTGAAGGTGTGGAGTTCAGGAACTATACAGAGGAGGAGAGGATGCGCAAGGTGGAAAAGATATGTGTGATGGCAAGGTCATCCCCTTTCGACAAGCTTTTGATGGTACAATGCTTGAAAAAGAAAGGGCACGTGGTTGCAGTCACTGGAGATGGCACAAATGACGCACCCGCCCTGAAAGAGGCGGACATAGGTCTTTCTATGGGGATTCAAGGCACAGAAGTGGCAAAGGAGAGTTCAGATATAGTAATCCTGGATGATAATTTCGCTTCTGTGGCCACAATGGTAAGCTGGGGGAGATGTGTTTATAACAACATTCAGAAATTCATCCAGTTTCAACTCACAGTTAATGTAGCAGCTCTTGTTATCAACTTCATTGCCGCAGTTTCTGCTGGTAAAGTCCCACTAACAGCAGTCCAATTGTTATGGGTGAACCTAATCATGGATACTTTGGGTGCTCTTGCTCTAGCTACTGAGCGACCAACCAAGGAGCTCATGAAAGCAAAACCAATTGGACGAACTGCTCCACTAATAAGCAATGTCATGTGGAGGAACCTTATGGCTCAAGCTCTATACCAAATATCAGTCCTCTTGATCTTACAGTTCAAGGGTAGGTCTATCTTTAAGGTAAACGAAAAGGTTAAGGACACACTTATATTCAATTCATTTGTCCTTTGTCAAATATTTAATGAATTCAACGCGAGGAAGCTAGAAAAGAGGAATGTGTTTGAAGGGATACATAAGAACAGGTTATTTCTTGGGATTATTGCATTCACTCTAATTCTTCAAGTGGTGATGGTAGAATTTCTCAAAAAGTTCGCAGACACTACGAACTTGAATGTTGTGCAATGGTTTGGATGTATTGGAATCGCAGCTGTATCATGGCCTATTGGTTGGTTTGTCAAGTACATACCTGTACCTGAAACGCCAATCTTCAGTCTTTTACAGCACAAAAGAAGAAAATCATCAAGTGAGGAAGATGCATGTTAACTACTGCATCATACATTCTCTATCTCTCTGTAATTATTTGTATCTGAGCTATGTCGTTAATTTGTCTTATTCTAGAATACTGGTTTCCAACATTGTCTCTTGTTGTACTTCACTATATGATAGTTTCCTATAAAACACATACAATTTATACACTCCAAACAATGAATCTCTTAGCAAACGAAAAAATAGCATAACCTGAAAAAGTAACAACACTCGAATCAACAAGATAACGACAACAATCATTGGTACCATTATAGACTTTTTTCAGAAAATTCTCAGAATATTTATAATTGACGAAAAAAAAAACAGACTTGTTAGAATTGGAGAATCTTAACTAAATGAAGATATATTTGGTAATAGATTCTAATGGCAAATGAAACGAGTAAGCATCTTTATACCATGTATCAAATTCATCATAAACAACATTACATTCTAAATGGCAATTCATCAAATACAATTAATTCATTAGTTACTAAATATGTGATTTTATCATTCAGTTTTAGTTAATTTACAAAATCAAAGTTCAAATTCGTACCTTGAAAAAATTAAACTCACAGTAGTAATAGTTCTCCAGAACTTCTTTAGGATTCAATTCATTGCTAACGTATCATTATCTTCCGCGAAATTAGACTAACCATCATCCATTTAGAATTCCCGATGTTTTGAAAATTCGGCTCTAGTGACCGAATTATAAAACCCTAAAAAATTTGCACTGATTCTACTCATATTTAGAAGCTGCGGGAGTTTAACACAGGATTTCTACACTTCTACACCGTATACACGGAAACTGCCACATAAGTACCAAAATTTTCTACCGCCAAGTGGCGGTTCAAAACTGATTAAACAAGCCCACTAAGAGCGTCCACAGTCGTGAACCTAAAAACCATATATAAGACAAAGAATTCAAGCGTAACCGAGGATGCTATAGGTGTTAAAAGCTAAAAAAAACTACAATGGTCAATGGGTAGTCAACTTCTGTCAAATATAACTACATACATATTATAAAAATGTTTGAAACTAAAAGCACATTATAAAAGCGTCTGAAATTTGGACGCACTTATTAAATTTGTTTGAGTTTTAAAAGGAGATATTAAGTTCGTCTGGGCCATGAGATAGATATTGGTCTCATGACCATGCCATAGCTATAGTTAAAGGCCATATATGGTTTAGCTTTTATAGCTTATAACATGTTATGATTGTGGACGATTTAAGATATCACAGTTGGAAAATAAGGTTGAGGTCCACAGCAATTTTATATTTACTATTTACATGCACAAAATATTTTCTAACTAGAAAAATTAGTCCGGCTAGTTTTAGGCTTATCGAATTATTTTAGACCTATCCAATTTTATATCCTTCCATTATAGTAGATAAAGGGTGTTAAAATTATGATGAGAATACTAGAATACCTTCTATAAATATCTAATATTATAAATTAAAAGTAAACTCAATTACTAAAATTAATTACTCAAACCTATTCTTCATTTACATTTCATCAACAGATTCTTCTTCTTCTTTTGTTCTTCTCTCTTTTCCCTTTTCTTCTCCATTTCAAACCAAAACATCGTTGATAATCGATGATTTTAAAAAACGATTAATCGTTTGATTTTTCTATATAACAAAAATGCCAAAACGAGTAAAGCATCTCACTGGAGCAACTCAACCTAGTGGGAGCAATTCAAAAATTACAAAAACAATTTAAAATAAATAACCGAGGAAAACGGTTACGGAGGAACAAAAAAAAAACTCTCGCACACACAATGGCTCGAACAAGGTACCTTTGTATCATCCATCACTCTAGATTAGGCTTCAATCACATGCCAAAACTCAAAATTTAAAAATTTTGAGTTCTGAGTTTTTCGTGAAAACTAGAATCATTCGACGTTCATGTCCACATCCAACAATTCCTATTTGAATCGGTCGATGTTCATGCTCCCCTCGACCGATTCCAAAGTAATTGAAAAGTCATGAAGACCATCAACCCAGAATCGTTAGATGTGGACATTCCTATCGAACGATTCTGGGTCGAGAAGAAACTGAACATTTCTCGGAATTGTTCGATGTGGACATTCCTATCGAATGATTGTGGGTCGAGAAGAAATTGAACATTTCTATGAATCATTCGATGTGGATATTTTTATCAAACGATTCTGGGTCGAGAAAACGCCCAATGTTTTGTTGGTTATTTATCCTAGAATCGTTGGATATGAACAACAATATCGAACGATTTTTTAGTACATAATCCTAGGAATCGTTGGATGTATATGTATCGTGGTGGCCGATTCTACTCTTGAAATTCCTAAATTCACTTGAATTCGATTGGTTATTATTATATGTTTTCATACTCTTTAGGGATAAGGGAAAAGGAACGACTCCAGAAAAAATAGCGAAGAAAAAACATGATCTTGCTACTCCTTAGAACTTGGGACCTCGTCGAAAGGACGGTAAGAATTTGGTGGCTAACCATCTTAGGGGTTCAGCGAGCAAAGTTAAAGGGGTCTTCATTAATGAACCAACTGAAGTGGAGCACCAAAGAGAAGAAAAATCTTTATCTTCTAAGATAGAGTCTGAAAGAGTTCAAAGTGAAGTGGAAAGTGATAAGGAAGATAGCAAAATCCATGATGGTGAAGAACGAGAGGTAGAGAAACACCACGACACCATAAGAACAACAAGGAGATAAATATGCCGCGCCAGGAAAGAAGAAGAAATGAGCATACTTTCCAAATCCTGAGATGTTGTTAAGTCGAGGTCCTAATGAGCCCATTCATGGGTTACCGGGTGACAGAGGAGAGTTGTTATGGGGGTACAAGAGCAGTTGGGATGCTAAGATCTGTCCAACCATGGTAAGTATCTCAACATTATTGTATATATCGTCTACTTTTAGTTAAGCCTAATGCACTTAATTGTGATATGTTATTTAGGATCACAGATGTCGTGCGTCTTCCAAAACACCAATCGTCAATCACTAAAATGAAGTTATGGCCACTGGATGGAGAAGCACCCGAAGTACAACGGTTCGTCGAATAAACGAGGTTGATATATAGAGTCAAGAACTCCATGGTTTGGTATGACAATCCCCTTGCTTATGCCTTCCTCGAGACATACTACGCGAAAATGGATATTTTACATCTTCCGATTGGGGAAATGATAATAACCCAAACGATGTGCAGTTGATTACGGGTCTGAGCGTGGGAGGTAAAGCCATAAGGGGTCCCAACTACGTGAATGAGGTTAGTTGGGATAACATCTACAAGTTCACCTCTAAGGTGTTTGGTTGGGATACAGACAAGACCACGAGAGAGATGACGGTGGTGGCATAGAAAAAACAACGAATATTCCATCTCAGCCACCTTAGGAGAAGAGTTCTCGGGAACAAAAGATCTTCATAAAAGAGGTGAGATGACCTCGGATCGTATGAATGCTACCGTCACCGTATATATTCTCTATATCTTGGGATCTGTTATCTTCCCTAATGTTTCCAGTTCTCGTGTGAACGTCAACTACATCCAGTTAGTCGAACCATTGGAAAAATTCCACGAGAACTCTTGAGGCAATGCTTACCTTGCATACTTATTGAATAAGATGAGAAAGTGTACTAGGGTAAACAGGACCCAAGTCGGAGGGAATGTCTCTCTTCTCCAAGTAATTCAAGGGGTGTAGTTATGGAGCTTTGTTTGTCTTACTATTCCTATTCCCACCTATCCTACGTTGATGCAGGTGTGGATATAATTGTACTTCCAAAAGTTTGCTGAGAGGGCCTGTGTGAAAGGGAATTGGTATAAAGATTTTTTTTGGAATCAAACACTCCTTTAATGGAAAGACGAAGACTCGGGAGAAGGACCTCCTTGAGCTGAGGCGGCAACTGGGCAACTTGACAACGACGGATATTGTCTTTAACCCTTACAAAAAAGCATTTGCGGAAGGAAAGATGGTTGGGAGCGACGAACAACTTTACCATGGACCTTTGTTTCACCCCAGAGGCTATATAATGTATGACTCGACAAGAGTGGTAAGGCAATGTGGTGTTACGCAGAAGATCCCTGATGCAGTCAAATTCAAATTTGACATGGCTAAATGTAGTTCCCTTGAGAATGATATTGAGGTTATCCACCATCCTTTACCAACTTAAGTTGTTTGGGAGAGAAGGTCGGCTAATGTATGTGGAATGGGTAGGGCTGCGAACTCAGATGTTGAAGCCATCCCGGGGTATCGTGGTACCTTAACGTTTCTCATACTCGTGTGATACGAAAAGACGAGAGGCCCTTTATCAAGGACCGGGATAGAGCTCTCGATGTTCTGGTACATCTTGTGGTCTCTTATGGTATATTAAAATGGTTTAGAAATGAGTTATAACTTGTTTGTTATTTGAAATGAAAACAGAGAAGACGAATCACATATATGATCAACAAAGAAAAAATATACATAAGGAGTGGAGAACATGTTGTAGCGAATCAGGAGAATATTAAAGAATATCGGGCTCTGGAGGATGAACGAGAAGGTGCTAGGTTTGCGGAGACGGTTGAGCCAGTGCCAACAAGGAAACCAAGAGTGAGAAAGGATGCTCGGGGTGAATCAAGCAGTGGACAAGGCAGAGATGACCAACAAGCACCTACAAAACGAGGTCGAGGTGGCCGTGGGGAAGACATTGATGAGGTTGAACGAATGCATTCTTGTTTTTCAAACTTATGTCTTTCACTATGGATAATTATGTCTTTAATTTATGTTTGTCTTTCGGATTTAAAGATATGGATAATTACGTTTATTATTTTATGAAGGACGAATTTAATTGGTTTTAAAATTATTATGTTGGCTAAGACACGACAAAAGAACTACAATTTGGGCCAGTTTATCATTGGAACTCTGGTTGTTTCAATTGCCAGAATCGTTCGACGTGGGTAAACTTATCAAACGATTCTGAACTGAAAATACATAACTTTTTCCCGAGATTCAGAATTGGTTGATGTTAACATTCATGTATAACGATTATATGGACTTGGAAAAAGCCAAACTTTTTGTTGGGTTTTTAGGGTAGAATCGTTTGATATGGGCATCCATATAGAATGATTCTAGGCGGAGAAAAAACCAAACTTTATATTGGTTTTTTAGCCTAAAATCATTCGATGTAGGCATCCATAAAGAACAATTCTAGGAGGAGAAAAAACCAAACTTTATGTTGATCATTTAGCCTAGAATCGTTTGATGTTGGTATCCATATATAACGATTCTAGACGGAGAAAAAATTAAAATTTTTGTTGCTTTTTGACGCTAAAATCGTTCGATGTGGACATCCATATCAAACGATTCTTAAAAGAGAAAATGCCAAAAAAAAATTGCTATTTTTAGCTTAGAATCATTCGATGTGCACATTAGTATAAAATGATTCTATCAAGCCTAGTTTTTGATATTTTCGATAACCCAGAATGTTTGATGTTCTCTTACATATCGAACGATTCTTACAAAACATTCCACCCAAAGTTTGAGTTTTTTTTTTTTTAAAATAGTCGTTGGAACATCCTCTATATAAGAAGGATCTCTATCCCAAACCCAACTTTCCCCAAACTTAAACCTTTTACTCACTCCCACTTCATCTACTACTCAAATAGACCCAGGAAAATGAATTGGGAACCGGAAGAAGATTCGGAGCTCGTCAAGTCGTTCATTCATGTCTTTCGCGAACGACCGTACAAAATATGTTCGATGTTTTGGAAGAGAATAAAAAAATTCTTACATAACCGTACCAAGAATCCTAAACATCACAAATGGAGAGACCTAGTGTTTAAATTCTACCACATCAAAGGCAAAATGCAAGAGTTCCGTAAATTTAGAAAAATGGTTCACAAGCATCATCCTCAAGCTTCTAATAGCGAGAAAATGAGTTTCTCGGCATGTTTATCCGTCTCTTATCGTTTGATGTTCGTATACCGACGTGTAGTCGATTTAATTTCAGTTCGAACGATTCAATAGCCTATGGAAAACGAGGAAAATATATTCATGCACGGGAGTGAATACACCGTGTTGAACAAACATGCTCGGACTTTCACTAACGATGTATTAATGTGCGAGCTTTAAGAATACGCATACTAGATTATGTAATGCAATGCGCTAATATCCTAAACTATGTAACGCAATGCGCTAATATCCTAAACTATGAATGAAATTCTTTTAGGAAAGTGTAGCAGAATTCTTTCATAATAACACCCACATCCACCAATTTTAGGAATCGTCCTTTGTTAATGGTAATATCCACCAATTCCGGTGTTCTTCAATCACGAAGAACACCAACCCAGAACCAGCGTAAGTTGTCTATCGTATCCACCGATTCTGGGTTGATTAACTTCAAAAAAAAATCAAAATTTCTAAGATTTTTGTAAGTTTTAATATTACTGAACACTATCTGATTTCACAACTAACACGATTAAACAACTATTAATTGAATTAATTAACACTAATTAGCCATGGGGTAAATTAGGCATTCACATAAATAGTTGGATAAGGGGTTTTGGCATTTACTTCATAATGACCTTATTTAAACTTTTAGTGATAGACCAAAAATAATTTGGGTAGGTCTAAAACTAACCAAAAAAGTTAAGCTCGGGTCAAAAAAATTATCTTTCCTATTTACAAGGCCAAAATATTTTCTGGTTTCAGATCCGTAATAATTTAAAATTATGAAAATAGAAGAACAAGATATAGGTACCATAACAAAAAAATCTCGAGTTTCATCTCTCATAAGTAAATTATCTGCACATCTTTTTAAAGCATCCACGGTTATCGTCAAAAAAGTTAAATAAGCATAAAATTTGAAGCACCGCGTGGGTTCTAAAAAAATTATTAGTGGAAAAGGAGAAAAAACGAAACCAAATCTAGCGATCAAATTTAACTTTTGTCAAATATAGCAGGGCGGATATTTTAAGTTCGCCTGGAGTCTGCGTTTGTATCCAGGCATTAATATAATTTCCGTCCGTGGGAGGCGCACTTTAAATCTCAGTTTCATTAAACGTTACTAACAAAATGCGTCTAGTTTTCACACGTTACTAATAAATGCGTTTTATCCAGGCGTGAATTATAACACTGTCCCACTCAAGCGTTAAATTAAATATGCGTAGTTATAAAGTTTGTCTGTTGGTAGACACAAGTATAGGTTTCGTCCAGTGACACGCGTTAATTAAATGTGTATTTGTGCAAAACGAACTTTATAAACCCGCCTATTCAATGGACATAGATATAAGTAGTGTGTGAAATTGGATATTGAAATAATCACCGCTTGGATTTTGACTATTTTGGCTACTAGTGTAGAAATTCGTCGAGTGGTAAAGCTAAAAGCTTAATATATTTTAACTTTTTAACTTTCATGGCTGTGGATGCTTTTATGCATCTCATTGTTTTAGAGGTATAATCGTTAATTAGAATATAACATATCTAAGAATTATTTTTTAAAAATTTTGTAAATTTTATCTCGTTGATAAACTTACATTTGGGGATATTCCTACAAATTGGAGGATATTTAAATAAAAAAATATATTATGAAATAATTTGAAGAACCTTTTATCCAAATAATTTTGGTAATGGTTTACCTTGAGTATCCCCCAAGTGAGTTAATATTAAACTTAGATTTTGATTTTATCTTTTTAAGTGTTAGTTACAGAAGAAAAAGAAGATGGATTTTGGGAGATTTGAGTGATATGAGAGATTCTAGTGAGGAATTTGATGTTGGAGAATCCTCATCTTATCAACCCCTAAACCAAGCTTCAAATGAAGGAACAAGTGTAGTGCCACACAAGGGAAATGAAAAAACTAAATATACAAGCGCTCCACATAATCAGGTATGCGTGTGTTAGAGGTGATTTATGTGATTTTTGCGCGTTTGATTTTTGCATTTACAGAGTCACGGTCGGTATTATTTTAGGATGAAGACAATACTGACTCTAAGAAGTCGGTATTGACCTCATCATAAAACAATGTCGATATTTGGTATTCCCCCAATATCCAGGTACAGTCGGCATTATATAAGATATAAAACAATGTCGACTTCTTAACAGTCGGCATTCATTTTTTTATCGAGCATGCATTCATTATAATTACAGACCAATGCCGATTGTTGTGTAGTCGGCATTGCAATGATTTTTCGACAATGCCGAATGTATGCAATATTGAACTTATTATTATTCTTTTTATTAGATCGTACTTCACCCTTGGCCTGTGGGAGAGTTTGATCCAGATACTTCAGATAAGTATGCGACTGATTTGGAATTCGCGAATAAAGATGAGGCAATTGATTGGGCTAAATAAACAGCTCTCAAGAATAAGTGTGTGTTAGTAAGAAACCATCAAGGCAAAGATATTCGGTTTTAAATGACTTGCAAGAGAGTTGAGTTGTACGCTAGGAACATCCACAAGCGAAAGGATTATGTATATGAAAAGAAGACTAATAGGGTATACAAGACTATTAAGATGAACGATGAATGCCCCTTCAAGCTTATGTACAATTTTAAGGGAAACGTATGGAAAAGTAAAGTTTAAAACGGTCGCCATAACCATCCGGATCTGGAGTCTTTGGTTGGGCACTCCTTAGTTGCAAAGCTAATACCTCATGAACTCGAGGAAGTAAAGAGATTGACTCAAAAACGCACTGTACCAAGTCAAATTCTTGTCGGCATCAAGGGAAGGATAAAGCGAACATTTTTTCCTTAAATATAATTTATAGTGCGCAAGCAACTATAAGAAGGGAACGTTGGCAAGGTGAGTCTGCTAACCGTGACAGTATCATAATCCACGTAATTGACAGCATCATAGGTCGGTTAACCATGACAACATCATCGGTGATGAAGGACATCTCAACGAACGAGAAATACATGGTATCAGTTTCTCTATAAAACCTTTCGGCGAAGCAATTCACCGTGACAGCATCATAATCCACGTAATTAAGGACCACAAATAACAAACCGGATGCTTCCACTAGGTCTTTAACACCTTGACATTCATTTTCCAAATCCCAGGCAGACATCAATTGGTGTCTAAGGATACATACTACATCCTCATGATCCTACAATACGAAAACGTACAAAAACATAAATGAATGATTAATACATGACACAATACGGATAATCTTACAGATGTTTTATAGATGATATGAGCCCGTGAATCTTTGTAGCCAAATAAGAGTTCATTGTCATCAGGTTCACCCCAAAAATGGCCATCATTGCGGTCAGGTAGCATTAGTTTTTCAGCGGGTATATGACACCCTTTTACTTTTGGTGCTACTTTGCCTTTTCCCTTTCCTTGAACTTCTTCTTGTACGGGAGTTTATTCTTCTTTGGATTGAGAACTTCCTTCTCTCAAATCCTCTTTAGTAGGTTCATGGATGGATAAAATACTACGATTCCTAGGGGTTATCATCACCTCCGTTGTTTTCCCCTAATAGTTTAGTGTCACCATAAAGGTTTAGAAGGGACGCTGGAGAGGCGTCAACATCCTTTCTTTTCAAAGATGGAAGTTCCTTTGACCCTCTCTTGGCTTTATTTTTCGTCCTAAATAATAATACGTAAACATCAAAGTCCATAAATGAACTATGCATTGTAACCTAGGAATCGCCAAAGAACCATAAAAAGAGGCGGCATTGCAACACCAAAGTCGGCATTGCAACACCAGCTGTCGGAATTGCAGTATAACACATTCCGCATAGGTAAATGCACAGTTTGCATTGAATAGTGTTACTCGACAATGCCAAGTCTAGTCAATTTCACAGCATAGACTAAAACTAACCGTCGGCATTGGTGCAAATTGAATCGACATTGGTCACTAACATTCGGTATTGGTATAATTTGAATCGAATATGCCAACTCCTAACATGCAAAAATACCCACATAAAACAGTCGGTATTACGTTCATCCACAAAATAATACCGACAAGAAAGAAACTTGGTAATTCCCGTTCTCCTGATTCGGCAATTGGCTTGCCACGACGTTGAGCCATCTGAGCCTCTGTAAAAGAAAGAAACTTGGTAATTTTCGATGTCTTTATTTTGATCTACGTCCCATCAATTTAAAGCAAGTAAGTGCCTTGATATATGATATTTCAATCTACCTTAATCACATGAATTAATACTGGAATCACCACAAAGTGAATTTTTTTTTATCATATGTAAGTACCAAATCTAAAATCCAAGTCTCGCGATAAGTGAAAACCAAGGAGTGTCGGAACTACTTTCCCTAACTGGATGAGACACAAGCATCCTTTAATGCTAGTAGAAATAGCAGAACCCGACCAGCGGGTGCTGTAGCGAAACTGATTGCAAAAGAGGAGATGTTACACTCGCTGCTTTGAAGCGGTAGTTGGAGGACTCGCATCCTGAACTTCATTCCGTAATCTTCTTCTTGACTGAATCACCCCCCTTACGCATGAAAGTCTCGTTCATGAAAGGCTTTAGAGCTACCAAAAAAAATTCAAACTTAGACCAGTGCCGATTGTGACGATGTAACCCTAATTTTGACCTAATTTTTGATATAAAACCTAAAAAGTTCAATCATAACATTACAACAATTAATGGCAATCACTCAACGGAGCCATTTTGACTGAGTGGTTGATCTTCGGAGTTATCTTCCTCTTCTTGATTTGCAATTGCATGTAATTTATCTTTCAAAACTTCTTTTGCTTTATTTTGAGACCCAATTCCAACTCCAGGATCAGGGCATCGCCTAAAACTTTTTTTTTTTTTTAGGTTTCATTTTTATAGAAGGAAATAATCAACGAAGAAATTTTTGAAATCGACGATGAAATGAAGAAGTTATGGAAGGAGAGAACAAGAGGAGAAGAAGAATTCGAGAAAAAGGGGGGGAGAATTCGGCAGTTGAATGTGGAATGAAGAGGGACACCAAATTTATGTTTATTATGTTTTCTTTTTATTTTTATTAGTGTAAAGGGCTGTATGGATATTTCATCATTAAAAAATACCCCCTTAGCCAAAATCCATCCCTATATAACCGTGGATATCCTCAATTTGTGAAAGTATCCCCCAATTGTGGGTTCGTTTTAAAGAAATCTACTCAACGAATACAAACAACAATATCAAATTTAATTTTCTTACAAAATAGTCGATGGTAATTGTTCTTTTAGGCACAAATGTCGAAAAATGGATACATAACCACTATGCAGCCACCACAAAGGATGCATAACACATTACGCAGACACCACAAAAGATGCATAACAGTCTAGGGATGTCAATGGATACCCATTGTCCGGGTCCTAAAATTGGACCTATTAGAAACCTAGGACCCGACGGGTATCACCTGATTGGACCCGAAATCTTAACGGGTCCTAACCGATATTACCCAACGGGTTCCCGCGGGTATCCCTATATTTGTCATTTGTTTGTTAATTTTACCTAAAATTCAAAGACTTCGTCTACTTTTGTTTGGATTTTTTTTATTTTTTATTTGTTTTCTTAAATTTAATCTTTAAGTAGGATAGCTACATACATGTAACAATAACTTTATATGAAAAATTATTCGTTTCAAGATAATATAAAGAATTTTTAAAAAAATTATAGTTGATTTTAGAAGACCCAATAAATACCCGGACCCGGCGGATATTTAGGTTGTTAATCGGGTCCGGTTCTGGGTTCACTAGTTTAGGAACCAACCCGACTTTTATAAGTAGGGTTCGGGTCCAACAGTACCCTGGAGGATTCAGACCCATTGACAACATTGTGCAAGTACATGGATGTGTGCTAGCTAATCTTAATTGTCATCTTATGAGAAAAATCGATTATGAGTTGGAAAATATTTATATTTTTGCCAATTTCAGAAGGTTTTCCCTATTTGCCACCCCCATTTTTCCTATTTCCCATCCCCATTAGTTCTTATCCTAATTATCCTATGTACCACCCAAATGAACTTTCAAATTTCCTAAATACTAACTCTTGAATTTCTATTTACACCCATAAACTAAAACCACCCCAACAACTAGACATTAAAAGAATCCTAAGTCCCAAATCACTTCTTCTTATTCTCCATCTTCACCCTCCAAGCACCACCACCTTTTTCTATTCTATCTCCATAACACAACCACCATCTTCAATCATATTCTCTTTTGTTTTTACTAAAACTACCACCTCTTTGTCAATTGTTTTGTTCCATATAAGATGCATATGATCATTTTGATGGTCATATCCTTCTCTCACATTCATTTACATCTATTTTAACCCTCACAAACATAAAGACACATGTTTATTATTCCAATATAAGTGAAAAGATGTTATAGTTATCTAATCTAAGCATCTAAATACTATTGTAAAGAAAAGTTTGTCTTTCAAACAAATCAAAATTTAGATGCTTCAAAACAGAAATCAAAATCTGAAGCACTGAAAGTATGCTTCTCAGACTCGCCTATAAACGAATAGATACAAGGATCAGATGATAAAGGCTCTAATGATGTACTCAACAAACCAACAAAACCTACAAACGTATTTACACCTTTAGGTAATTTTTTTTGACAACATCCAATCCCAGAACAAGACCCATCTGTAGTATTGGCCGTTGTTTCACATGTCCTACTACAACTTGTTTCAAAGTGAAGAATCTTTTCTTCAAAGTAAGCTAATGTATCACAACCGAGACCGAAATATTTGTTCTACGTATGTGAAACTGTCAATGGGGTTTCATTGAAATTCATCCTATGATTCTGAGGGATTTATAGCCGATTTATTCGTTTGGGCTAATTGATATTTGGTACTCAGGTTTTGACCAGGTTTAGTATTTGGTCTAACATTTGTTCAACGTTAGGGTTTGGTACCTGGACTGGACGTTGATCCGAGTTGACTAAGTTAAGTTTATACTTATGTTTGATAACTATTAAAAAAAATGGGCTAATTGATGTTTGATACTCAGGTTTTGACCAGGTTTAGTATTTTCTCTAACATTTGTCCAATATTAGGGCTTGGTACCTGGACTGACGGTTGACTACTATTTACTTTTATTGACTAGATTTTAATTAATTTGATAAATTAAATTATATGATATTATAAATATATCCCTGATGTGGGCTTAGCATCTAACTGTTATGATGTAACCATTAAACCTACAGCTATAGATCTATCTTCATCTTCTCTTCACCGATCTATCTTCTCCTATAGCCTGTTGCAACCACTACCACCACCATTCACATCCACCCCCATAGTTTGCATCTCCACTGGTTCATATTCAGCTACCACCAATTGCATACATCCATCAACAAAATCCAACAATTCATTTATGCATGAATTCATAAAGAAGGTACACAATCTTAAATATGTTAGACCAAATACTAAACCTGGTCGAAACTTGAGTACCAAAAATCAATTAGCCTATTTTTTAATATTTATTAAACAGAAGTTTAAACTTAACTTAGTCAACTCGGGTCAACGTCCAGTCTAGGTACCAAGCCCTAACGTTGGACAAATGTTAGACTAAATACTAAACCTGGTCAAAACCTGAGTACCAAACATCAATTAGCCCTATTTATTTACGTATCCACGAATTAAATTATAAAATATAAAAAATTAGTGTACTATAATAATTAAACAGAAATCTAGCCTAGGATTTCAATTTGATATTTTTTAATTGCTTAGTTTAATAAAAATGAGAAATTAATGAAGATGAATACAATGTGGGGGTGGGAAATAGGGAGAATAAAAATTTAAAAGTAGATTAATTTTAAAAATTAGGAGAGGATGGGAAATAGGAAAAGTTGGGGTGGGAAATAGGGAAAACCTTTCGAAAATATACCATTATTGAACATCTTAAGGATTTTTGGAATTGGTAGATCTTGTTTCCAAATAATACCTTGGCCATAACACTATAAATAGGGAGTCTTGTATTCTTACAAACTTATCCCAAAACACACCTTTATAGTGTGAGAAGTTAATCTGAGAAAGAGGGGAGTAATCTAGTTAGGTGAAATATCTTAACTTTATTGAAAGTATTCTTTGGGATCAAGAAGCTATAATAGTATGGTTGGAGGGAAACTAACGGTATAGTGATCTTCAATAGATAAAGTTTGTTTATTATAAGGTTTTTTTCTTCTGATATAAGGCCACTCAAGTTTGTTTGAAGATTTGAAAAATACAGATATAAGTGATTTTGGATTTGTAGGTAACATATTCTATTATGTGCGGTTGATTAATAGTAGAATCAAGTTGTTTTGCAGCGGTTACGTTGAAGGTTAGAGAATTGAAGATTGAAGACCTGAAGACTTTTTTTTTTGGTTCTAATCTTTGTGTGACTTTATGCGAACTGGATTTTATGGGATTACACAAGCAGATTATCTTGATAAACATCAAACTAACAGAAAAAAGAACAAGCTTTCTAGTTGCATTGAGTTGTTTGGATAGATCTTGTTCATCAAGATTGGATTTTAGATAATCAGTGTCTAGGTTTGAATATTTGGCCAAAGGAATTTATTGGTTAAACGGATGATCCTTTGACTCTACTTTATCACTGATCTAAAGATTGATTCTGGTGACTAATGTGTGAGTTGTTTACTGAAACAAGTTAGTCTTTTATGTTCCAAAGGAGTCGAGTACTGGTGTGCGTCATCTGCGCACAAATTAATTAAAAAAATTTCCACTAATATTAACAAGTAATACAACAGTGGTAAGGATCGTTCCCACGAGGAGCTGTGAATTGTTATTTGTCTTTGAGTTCTTATATAACCAGGGGGGGTGTAATGAATTGAACTATGGTAAACTAATGAAAAAAAATAAATACAATTTAAATAAAGATTATCAAAGGGAAAAAAATACTGGTTAGAGGTTCCATCTTCCATCGCCAAACAAGTTCTTCAATCGATTAGATATAACATTCAATCATTCCCACACCAATAACCCTAGAGCATCCTATCACAGGCTTACTCCGGAAAAACTCCTTGTATCATCAAAGGCGCAAGAGCCACTCTTTGAATCCTTCTCAATGAATAACTTGGCACAAGAGCCACTCAAGTTTAACCTAATGAAAGAAATGGTATCTGTGAGTTGAGGTTATTCTAAGCAATCCGGCGAAAGAGCCACACAGATTTAACCTAGGTTAAGCTTCTATACATAATTACATGGAAACATCCCGTTGTTAACAACTATGTTGTGCTACTTGTGATTAGAGTTCTTCGACAATTCCGAATCTCAAACCCTAGTCTAGCTTTAGATATAAACACAAGACCATTCAATTTGCAACTTGAACGACCAAGTCTTCAATCATACATGGCGATATAAATAGTAGAACATAAGCGATAAATGGGATCATTAACATTAGAACTAACCAGCCAGATTGATTTACATGTCTAGGACTTCCAAATACATCCCCAACCAATAAAACAAAGTTACCTACTCATGGATTTACTAAAACCCATGAAAAATATACAAAGAAGAATAATGGTTTCCCCCTAAAGGGAAAACCCTAGGTTTTTGATGTAGAAGATAAGAGATTACTTAAGAAATATGGAATATAAAATATAAAGATGTATTGTTTGAGCCTTAGGTGTCTTCTTTTATATCCTACAATGCTTATCCATCAAGTATCCTTTCCTTCTAGGGTTTAGAATCCTTCCTGGACCATGTTTCCTTGATTTAAAAGTCAAAAACATGTCTTAGAAGTAGTTTACGTCGAGTCATAATCGGTAGAATCGATCTCTATGTTATCTACCGATTGTTGGAGCTCAAAAAAAAAAAAAAAATTACCCGGAACTGCCTATAATCAGTAGATAAATTTCCATGTTATCTACCGATTATTTTGCTGAGTGTTTCGTTATTTTCTTTCGGCTGTTTTTCCCGTAACTTCCTCATACGAACTCGGAATGACCTCATTCTCTTTGAGTTCACCTTGTATTATCGTTCTATTAAAAAATGGTATTAATAAATCCTAGATTTGAATGAGTTGAATTTGGTCTTTGGCCCTTCTCCATTGGCAGAATTTGACTTCCTTGTTCATTTCGTGTCGTAATGAACTCCTTTCTTCTTCTTTGGTTGAATACACTTCAAAAATCCTAAGAAACTCATACAAAAACAAAATCAAAACATAATGATATGAAAACTAACAAGAAATCAATGAATTATAGTATCCAACTAATGCAAATAATGCACCTATCAAATTCCCCCACACTTGTCTTTTGCTAGTCCTCGAGCAAACTACAAATATAAACTAACCTAAACTAGAATACATCAACTCCTTTTCATTAAGGATACGGTTAGACTTAGCATGTGTAACAATCCTTTAAACCCCTATGTGTCCCTAGTGGACGAGTTATAGTCTCGTGGGGGTTTACAAGATGTATACCCATAAAATCTAATTTCCAACTTCCAAACATTCCAGAGCATATGCATCCAAAGAGCTAAGAGGACATAAAGTTTTTGCACACTGATAATAAGAAGTTAGATGTATCAAAGAACATTATTATCATGCTTAACTCTTGAGTTAGGAGAAAACCACCATATTAAAGAATCCAGGTTCGAGAGCGGCCAAATGTTTCTGCCTCACCAACAAGATTTTATGAATTTAACACTCAAAAGACGCACTTTATGGTTCTCACATGTTTGCGGGCAGGAGTGAAGATAGAAATCATGCATACATTGAATGGTAGGAAGGAAAGGTAACCTTCCGAATCATATGAAGATGTTATCCCATAGAACGTGGGATGAAAAAGAACCCCTTTTTGTTTTTCTAATGACCTCTAATAAAGGAAATCAACCACTATGTGAGGATGGGAAAGCTTACTTACCTTCTCACCCGATTGGGAATCAACACTACTCTCACAACATCCAATAGAAATATCTTCGGTCTTCAACTGTTGATGATGAACTCTTGAACTTCGTAGAACATTGACAATTTGTAACTATTTTTCTTAACTTCTTGTTGTTTGAAACTTATCTATAGATTTTTTCTCTTCCATTGGCAGAACTTGACTTCCTTGTTCATTTCGTGTCGTAATGAACTCTTTTCTTCTTCTTTGGTTGAATAAACTTCAAAACTCCTAAGAAACTCATAAACAAACAAAATCAAAACATAATGATATGAAAGCTAACAAGAAATCAATGGATTAGAGTATCCAACTAATGCAAATAATGTATCTATAAGGTACGGAAGTCTTCACATGGTGAAGCGACTCAAGATGGTGTAGTCTATCTTGGAATTCATGTGCGTTAGCCAGATTGGATGCAGGCGCAGGGATACTGAATGAACTGAGTAACTTAGTATAGTTTACTTAGTCTCAACTATACGAAGTTGCAGTAGTTAATTTGTACGACGGCTTAATTATGAGAGTTATCAAACTGGACTAGGTCCCGGAGTTTTTCTACCATACAGTTTTCCTTGTTAACAAAATCATGTGTATCTGTTTGATTGCTTTACTTTTCGCATTATAATTGTTATTATAGTTAAGTAATCATACTTTTATGTGATCACTTCTTGGTAATAATCTCATATTTACCAAGAATCACCTTGTTGAAATAATATTTTGGTCGTTATCACTTCATAAGATTATACAAGGTGAGTCTGCATAGGTTGACATCAAAAATATTGTGGTGTAATTGGTACCCTCGTCATTTCAAAATAAATTGTGTAAATGGATGTGTTAAAGCCTTGCAATCTGAATTGTTTCATCCTAAGGGATGTGAGTATCTATGAAAGGATTTCTCCAAGAGTCACCTTCAAAACTATATAAATTCCACCCACTCTCCATTGAAAATAGTATGTTTTAGAGGAATAAAATGGTATAAGGAATTAGTGTTTAACATTTTTGGTTAGTAGTTAAAGAAGAATTTGTGCTATATCAGATTATGTTTATTGTTTTTTCAATGTTGTGTTAACATCAAAAGGAACCATTATATCTTGGGATACATTCCATCATCAGAACATTACAACATATATACATGTGAATAATGTATTAAGGAAAAAGTCTAACTCGCTTCGGTTCAAGTAAAAAAAATTAAAGAGTATTAATTTATTATAGATTGTTCCCTCTTTCTATTCTTCTTTTGTTGTTTTGATTTTCAATTATCAAGTATTACGACGATCATAATACATATGAAGACCATTAGAACATAGTTATAAAGAAAATGACGGAAATAATAATACAATTATATTATTGTCCCATCGGTGATGAAAATTTTCCAACAATCTTAAGACATTATTCTTTCGTTTGTTTAATCTTGTAATGGGTGTCAGACCCAATCACATAAGAGATCATAGTGCCTTCTTTTTTGAACTAATTAAATTCGATTTATGCTTTCAAAAATAAACACCATTTCATAAAAAAAAGGTTGGGGTTTATGTTGTAGTCATATGTTGGACATAATTGGTGCATTCATGTGATTCATCATTATCCAGATAGAACATTTTATGGTCTGACTTTAAATTGGCTTAGTTAATAGTAATTCATATCGAACATGCATTCAAATTAAAGACTGAATACTGCTACTCCTTATTGAGCATTGGCACAAATGGGTTTTAGTTTCCTCGGAAACAACTCTTATCTACAATGATAAAAATTACCGTTGGGTGGACACAGGTTCTACAACATATGAATTTTGATCCATGATTGTTCTCTATAGTGAGAAACTCTTTATTTTGTTCGGTTCAGATAGAAAATTAGAAGAATATATAAATCCCTAGTCAACTTGGTAGAAAATTTAGTTTGTTATAAAATGTTTTTTTTCTAAATATTTGTGCAGGATCAATACAATACATGTCATGACTTCTAGGGTCTATTTGTCAGTTTGGATATGGAATACGTTGTCTTGGTTAAAATTTTCTTGGTCTATCCAAGATAATCACCGCACTAGTTATTCTGGATGGTGTTTGTTTTTCAATATGAGTTGATGTAGTACGTTATTTGTCAAAAAACTCATACCAAAACCAAATAAATTAATTAAAATATAAAACAAAAACAAAAGCATATACTTTTATAGGATTGAGTATAAGAAAAACAAATAAATTAGTTATTAAATTAAGAAAATGTAAGCGTCAAACCCAGGAAAGGATTCAAGTATTTTAGGTTTTATATGGAGATCCAAAGCTCCGCCTTTTTAGCCTATTAAAATTTAGGTAGGATATATTATTCTTATCTTGAGATAGACTAAGAATCCACATAAACACATTATAACGGTTATTTTGGGAACAACTCAACCTAAGTTGAGATATACAAGATGCCAAACATGGTCCTAGTTAATGGACATTAAAATGTTTAGTTTTGAACATCCGGTTGATATTTGGGTGTATCTCCTAATTGAAAAGGAATTTGGAAAAATTGTTTTAAATGAGTTAAAAGTTATTCTGGTGATACATCACACCAAATTTTAGATTGTCGGACTTGTGGTTATAATTTTACAAATTATACGAAGTGGAGCTTCGTTCCTGCTAGTCCATAGTGATTTACGTGTGACGAACAAGTAAATCACTGCTAGTGCTTTTGAGACTAACATGACTTTGTTCTGAATTTATGATAAAAATAAGATACACATATCGAGATCGCCTCTAACCTAATTTTAAAAATCTCCAATCGGAGTTACGATGCGTGATATAGAAGTTTCAAAATTGATATGTGTGTCTGTCAAGATTTAATAATTTCTTAGAACTATTACATCATTGAATTCTGGGGGTGGTTGCATAAGACTCATAACAAGATCATTTTACGATAAATTCGCCAAATGTGGAGAGTGCTTACAAAAAGTAACCGAGATGAATGAATCAGACATGTTGTGCATGATGTTTGCGATAAATATTTAATTTACGAGAATTGTAAAAAATATAAAGTAAATTATCGAGGACAATTCCATAAGACATATCTAGGAATATTAAATAATATGTAAATTGAATCTTAGATGTTGACGATTCAAAGTAATCAAGAGTAGGATATGTATTTTAACAAGAAAACCACTCAACTAAATGTTGATAGCAAGATCAACTATGGACTCCGAAGATTTGGACACAAAGTCGGAGAAGATGTAACGTAACTTTGGAACTTGATAATTGTGAATGTTATAAATAGATACATTGTTCCTATCAAACAATTATTTGGGAAAAAACACATAATTTGACATATTATGATACGTCTCAACAAATAAATCAACGACATAACACCATGAAGCAATTGCTCACAAATGCACGCATCTAAAAGAAATAATGTTTATAAATTGTATTAAATCAACAAAGGATACAAATACAAAATTAGAGAGATTATAATTGCATCATCGAGGAGAATAAGATTATTACCTATAAATAAAGAGTACTTTTACAGCGAAAACCCAACCTAGTGATTGGACATCCTATGGTTATCTAGGTTCAAAAGGGACAACTAAGTTGTAAATTTATACTCACTGGAAACACCATGAGAGATTACTCACTTTCCCATTTTTATGATGAAATATTGTTGCATATCAAGTAAGAGGTTGAGGATTTCTCTTAGTAATTCATATAGCTTAGTCTGGCTTAGAAAAGTATGGCACGATGCTTTAAATAGGATATCAACTAAATGAGTGAGAAGTGAGGCAACTTCTATAATAACTATAAGGTTATGTTACTTCAAAGCACTCATATAATATCGAGAACGTTCAAGGCTGAAACAAACACAACCAAGAACTAATCATGTACAAGAATAGGTTGTGTGATATATATTGCATCGATTTACATCATAAAATTGAGCAGTTCAAGACATCAAGTCCACATAACAAATAGCAAACCATGTAGGTATTCACTACGATAGATTCAAAGTTACAAGCTATCTTTCCTGATGTGGTGATGTTCTGCGTATAAACTTTCTCTATTGTCTACATTAAGTTGGCATGTATTCTTATTCAATGTAGGAGATTGTTGGAATTTTTTAAAAGAAAATATCATTTATTTAGTTTAAGTTCAAATTGAAATAAATTGTATGAATGGATGTGTCCATTCACTTAATCTTTTAATTTAATTGGCTTATCCTAAGGGACCTGACTCTCCATGGAAAGATTTCTATAAGAATCACCATTGAACCTATGTAAACCCCACTCAATTTCCATTACAAGTAGTGTTTTTTAGAGCCATAGACTAGTGTTAGATTATAATAGTTTGTATTTTTTGTTAAGAGATAAAGAAGAGTTTGTGCCATATCAGATTGCGTTCGGTTTTCTAGTTGTTATTCCAATAGTGTTAATGACAAAATAAACCATTATATCTTGGGAGATATGTCGTCACTAAACCGTACAACATATATACAAGGCGAATAATGTCTTAAGGAGAGAGTATAAATCACCTCGGTTCAAATAAATTTCGTTTTTTAAGAATTATTATATATAATGATCTCATCTTTCTATTATTTTTAAATATTTCGATTTTCTATAATCAAGTATTACAACAATTTATAATACATATGAAGACCATTTTTACAAAGTTATATCGAAAATGATGGAAATAATATTGAAATCATATTATTTCCAATCGGTAATAACAAATATTTTTCGACAAGTACATGACATCATTTTCCTCTGTACTATTCCCTTCTTTATCTATAAATACTAATAAGTGAGGAAAGAAATTTCAAAAAACCTGCATGTATCAGATACTTAGTCCATTTGGAGATCATTTGAGACCATAAAAAAACTGAGATTTAATTGTGATGTAAACCCATTTTGTATTAAGTTGCGCCTCATCTACTTTATCTTGTTGTTATCACTATGTGGTATGTGTGAAGGCTCACTCTTAAAAGGTGTTTGAAAACACTAACTTATGTACGCCCCATGATTCTTACCAACAACATTAGGAAATTCCGTGGAAATAGCCATATTCAAATCATGGTTGACTCTGGTCATGGAGCTCATGTTAATTTTAATCCTAGTCACTTTAGCTATCATAAAAAAAGTATTCATGCATCCTTTGCGTTAGCAAAAACCTCATTTGTATTGGATTAAAGTTAATATAGATGCATCAATGATATCTAGCACTAATATTGTTACATTAATTCTAAATTAAACAAGAAACTCCATGGAAACAAGAACGACCTCAGTAAGAGATTGGGGCTTTGCTCGAGTTGAAGTTATTATCATGTTGCAAGATGTTAAATACGCAAAAAAACTAAAGTTGTCTAAGATGTAGTGTATAAGTTGTCTGAAGGGAGATATTTTTAACTTTAGGTATGAACTTTAATTTCTACTATACGAGTGTATCTTTTCAAAATTGAGTATGTTATAGTGTTGTCGATTTATCAGCCACCCAATTAGTCATGTTGAAGTTAAAAGTTGGGAATATCATGGTGTGTCCCTCCCTTCTTTATTAAAGATGTCTGAACCAATGATGTTTATTGACAAATAGTAAACTACAATAAACAATAGAGAGTTAGTGTTAATGTAAGTAAAATCTTTAAATCTTTTTATATAAATGGATTATTTATTAACATAAGCCTAATTTTCAACCCGATAGATAAATCTAGTCCCGTTTTTTTTACACTATGCAAATATAGGTCTTCATCCATGTTTTCATCCAACAATGTTAACTCAGTCAATTTCTCATGAGTTTCGGCCAATTTTTCCGTCAGACAAGGATACATTGATAACTCAAGTTACCTATTTACCCTTACAAAACTAAATGTATTACCAAGCTATCCTTACGAGCCTTAGCAGGGGGTAGTCAAATGAGATTTATATAGACTTTCATAGATTTTTATTTTTAGTGACTCCCGGAGACTCTCTGGAAATATAGAGATTTCCAGTGATTTTAAAAGAGAATTGTAAAGAGTCTCTGCTACTTGTAGATACAAATCTAATGGATTTCTAGAAAGTCTTTGTGATTTGTAGAGATAAAAAGATGTAAAATATTTGATTTAATGATCAATATCTCTATGCTTAGAAAATGTATTAAATTTTATTTTTTTTTGATTGATAGATTTGATAGAGACTTAAGATGGAGAACTGGCGTGAAAATTGTTCCAGTTCATTGCAACAACTCGAACAACTTTGAAATTACTCCACAAGCATTAGAAGATGCATACAAAGAAGCTGCATCACTGAACCTAAAAGTTATCAAAGAAACACGAAGAATTAGAACACAACATAATTTATACACATAATAATAGTATTATTTTTGTATTGTACTGATTTTCTAATGAGATAATTTATCTTTAAATATTTTAGATTCTTTTTTATAATATTTATTTTCCAATAAATATGTTAATCAATTTTATTTATTTATTATTTTTGGAAAATATTTACGGGTTATTTTATTTTTGGATCCGGTTAAAACGAACAGGTGAACAACAAACATATCCAACCAATTTTTTAGATCTTCTTCTCTGCTTTTCTTCTTCATGTGGTTCTGGTAACAATAATTGTAATCTTACTAACAACAATGGAACTATAGAAGCAGTATTAGCATCGCCATCATCTGACTGTTTGATACAGTTTTCTCTTTTGTTGTTCTTAAAAAAATCACCAACTAATACAAAGACGAAGAAAAGGAGATGATGAATATAAATTCGTAAAACGGATTGAGTTAGGGCTTATGTTAACTAATCAAAAGGAAAACTTAGGTTGGAAATAGATTTTGTTTTGGTCGAATGTGCAATCTAAATTTTCAAAATTCAAAGCTAGGGTTTATGTTGTATTCAAAGTTAGGGGAAATTTTTACTCACAATGCGCTCCTTATAATTTTATTGTTTCAACTGGTTGGTGGAGCACTAATTAGCATTCTAATTGTTCAATTGATTGTTTGGTCAACCATTTTATAAAATCATATGATAGTCTTAACTAGTCGCCTGATGCTCCATGTTGAAAGAAAATAAAAACAGAGAATAAGTTGGTGTTGTGAATAAATGGTGGACGTTGATGATTGTTTAGAGTTTGTGAATGATTAGGAATGTGGAGTTTGCAGGGAAGGAGATATAAAAGGGGTTAGAAGATTAATAACGAACCTGCTCCTCAATCACAATTAGATGCTCACAAGTTGTTCGACCAAAAGTCCCACCGAGAAATGCAGATTGGTAGTTGTGGCTGTGGTTGATCGAATGATGAAGTTGTTGATACGAGAGGAGAAGGATTTGAGATGTGGCTGTGGTTCGGGTCTGTATTGAATTTGGATTTAAGTTGATGTCGTGAAATGGATTGAGCGAAATGGGTTTGATTATGTTGTCGTGATACAAGAAATGGCAGAAAAGGTGTGGATTTTTTTGTCTTGAAGAAACAGTGAGAAGATGGTGATGAATCTGTGAGGTTGTGGTTGGTGATGAAATTGTAAGAAGTGAGAAATAGAGAAAAAAATATGGACGAGAAGGTTTTAGTTCAAGTTGAGTTAGTTTGTGTTGGTTGATGTGAGGAGAAATTGGCAATGGGTTTAGTCTGCTGCTGCGGGATGAAGTTAGAGATGATTATGGAAGTAGGAATGTTGGTCGCTGTTGAGATGGAGGTGGCAGTTGCAATCGAGTTCAAGAGAGAATTGCAGAAAAAGAAGAAGGGGCTGCTAATGGTTTTGAATGTTGTTACTTGTGTGGATTGTTTGCAATTGAATTTGTGTATGTTGAATGTCTGAATGCAATGCAGGGAAGAAGATTTGAAGGCTAAAGATACACAAAAAATCCACACTTCCATCACCCATAAACAAAGAAGATGAAGAAGTGTGTATAGCCTTATTGGCCAACGGCCCAACACTTCTCGGGATTCCTCTCGACCCCATATTAGTTATCAAATAATACTAATAATTAGAAGGCTGATATAGGGGCTCCCATATCAATAGAGGGGCTCCTCTAATAAGACGAAATATGGACATTATGAAGTAAAACTTAAAAACCCCTTATCCATAATATTTTCACAAT
>JAJJMC010011023.1:2371600-2397392 GCA_023531435.1 Papaver californicum | reverse complement strand
TATTTCGTCTTATTAGAGGAGCCCCTCTATTGATATGGGAGCCCCTATATCAGCCTTCTAGATGTTATATCCAAACTTGCTAACAATTTATACACTGTCTTCGGGATAGTTTTCCCACCTTAACTGCAATAGATCTAGAACGATTTAATATGGAGTGTGGATGGGGAGAACCAAGAAAACTGCTACAACGTAGTTTATTTTATCTGCTGACGCATGTAGCTTGTTAGCTCAGACTAAATTTGTGTAATGTGTATATGAAGTGGCGTAAAGAAGTGACGTGATCCACTAATTTATAATTTTTGAAATTTTAAATGGAGGGAAAATACACTTTAGTTTCCTTGATTAGCTACCTAAAGATGGAGCTGGTGAGCCGTCAATGAATTTTGATTAGTTGGGAGGCAATAAGACCAAATTTACTAATAACGCGGGTGGGAAGACCCGACTAAACTTATACCTACTCGTAATATTATCAACCATCAAGCGAGAAAACACTGATGCGAGGAATTATTTCCACCAACAATAATACAATGCAGTCCTTTTCTTTCAAAACCCAGTTGCAGTGCAATTGCAAGCGACCATTTTGCCAGCGACCAATCAAGACGGACTTTGGAGTTATAAGAGATAAAGAAAGACTGGCAATCGATTACCCCCTTGATTTTAGTTGACACTGGGGGATGAAGTTCACCGTCTAGTTAGTAAGTATGAGAATTTTTATTGAATAAGTCGTGATTATTTTTAGACTACGCATTTCCTCGTAAAATCACCATCTATTTACAACCACAACCTAAAAATCCAATTTTTTTTTAAACTAAACGAATTATTAGATATTTTTTTAAGTTTTAAATAGATTTATAAATTAAGTTCACCATATTATAAACAAATAGAAAATAATAATAATCATTTTATATTATATTACTATCGAAATACACCACAAAAACAAAGTGATGGTGTTGCGATGTTCACCGTAAGACAAAAATCAGTGAAAGAAAATCCAAATCCAATTGTCACAGTTGATGTAAGCTTGTGTTAAATTCCACTCGTGGTCATCTATTTTGTAAACCAATAATGTACTACTACTTGTTGAGATCCAAACTAAGTTTTCCTTCCAAAATGAGTGGTGAGTAAACGACTACATATTTTGATCCCTACTGGCTATCGCAGTACTCCTTGTGGATAATAACTAAAGAAGAACAAACATCTTGATGATATAAGATGACAGTGAAATATTTGTATCATTAATATTTAGTCAGGGAATCTTTCCAAATCAAAATGATTAGTCCAAGAAGAAGGATATTCAAGGATCAATAATTCTTATTCTTTGTTGGAAAAAAAATAAATCATGGTCTTTACCCAAGAAATTTCTTTTTTGTTCCAAAACTAATAAAAGTTAAACTTTTAAATTTGTAGGGATCCGACCTAAATCATTACAGGCTGGACTCTGGAGTAACTTATTTCCATTGTCTTTGTAGAACTTCTCATCACTTCAGAGTTCGGACATGTACTAATTTTACGAGTAAGCGAAGTAAAATGTGACCATGTCTAACTATACTGAAGGTCGGGAATCGGATTATACATTAACCGATACGTAGCTAGAACTAGCCACTTCACGCCAAAGATAATCAACATGCCTTTTCACCAGCTTTGAAGGCCTCTTTGCCAACGAGCCTAATAGTCAATCGCATGCGGGTACTCAAAAGGAGCATCATTCTTTGTTTTGATTATTAAGTCACAAAGTGTTGAAATTAATAACGGAAAGCACGAAACTGATCGTTCAAGGTTTGTCCTTTTCCAAACTTTAATGACTGTGTAAAAGCAGGTCGCAAAAACGATTCTACACATTTCCTTCCTCTTGGATGATCACATTGATTTTCACTTCGATTTCTATACTTCATAGAGACTAAAGGTCGGAATTATACAGTATGACCTTCAAGGTAAGGATTTCAAATCGTCTTTTCACAAGCATTAACGGCCTCTTTTACTCACGAGCCAAATAGCATAATGGATGGTCGAAAGGACTAGGGCATTCTAACTTTTTGGAACTGGGTAGCACTGATGCAGATATACTGATGTAGACATGATGCGGCACAGACACAGATATATATAAGTTTTTTAAAAATTAGGATGCGAACATTTATAAAATCAATAATATTTTCTATTAAAATATGTATATATTATAAATATAATTTCTCAACAATATTATTAAATTATTGATAAATAATAAATTTACATAAAAATAAGATATATACCAATAAAATAATACATAAGATAAAAAATTCTGTCATTATTAGTATATATTCATTTTAATATAGTGCATGATATGTGTATGATATTACAGATGTGTCTGATACGAAGGCGCCCGTGTACAAGTGTTGGACGTGAGTTTGACGCGGACATATAACCATTTTAGGAGCGTTCATGCTACATAGATGCATAGTACGTTATATTGTACAATGATTGGCTTATCCCCGTGGCGTCTCTATTCGTGAAAGAAACAATAAAAATATAACATTAGAAAATCCTGGTAACTTTGAGGGATCCTCCAAAATAATTTGGTGCTACTAATAGTTTCATCCAATGAAGGTGGCTACGGGGTGTTTTAAAAATTGGATATGTCTATTTACCCTTTACACTAAACTTAAACCTAAGTCATTTATTTTCATCATCATTATCGTTTTAACCCAGTGTTTTGGGTCAAAAGTGAATAGCTAGTGAGAGCCTCCTCCTATCCACGTCAGACCCAATTCCCCAATAAGAGAGAGAAAAGAGAGCCCCTTCTTAGTGTTGTCCCTACTCTTTTCATATGCTTTCCTTCTTTGCCTCCTTCTAACATATATCCTCACAAATCCCCTAGTATTACCAAAGTGTCATTCTTAATCTTATCCTTAACTTCTCCTTTATTTCTTCTTTATCCTTATATTTATATGGGTATTTTTTATAAGAGCTTGGGCTTAGTCCCCAAGTCTATAGATAATCATGGCTTCAAGCCCAGCTAATAGAGGTGACTCCCCTTATCAATGATTAGTCATTTTTCAGGTATTAACACCCAACTCCTTCTCTTTTCCTTCTCCACCTATCGATTGAAGAATTCTTTCCTAGCTTGATTTATTTTTGAAACTGAATCATCGTTGTTAATCACTTATACTAAAACAAAATCATCGTCGATTCTTCTATATAACGATGTGAAAAGACAAGAGTACCGAGTACACCAGCAATTCTTTTGCAATAACCTATTGTTTGTGGGTAAAAAAAGAAATATAATGGAGTAGGATGATGCTAGTTTGAGCAATTCTTTTAAATGTCAAATATTTGTACTGTATAAGTACTTCTAAGATTCGAGAGATCAATTTGTACGAAATTGGCCTAAACTAAGGAATGATTATTCCAATTTCGTTTCGGTCACAAAGAAAGAGAAGGGTTGATCTGAAGGGAGTGAAGCATAGAAGGTATTGAGATCAATGGAATCGAATGCCAAATGATAGGATGTGTTGAACTGCTATGAAGACGAAAATCAAAAGTATGAGTTTTCTGAGAATGCTCTAAGATTATAGCTCTGTGATCATATATCCTTGTTGTCTTATTTGTTAATAGGATGAAGAACCTATTTATAACAATGGAAGTTAATACATTAATCTCGTAAGTGGTGACAGTTGCATAGAAATGGAGATCATGGTGAAAACCAGTTCTGTCATGGTAGTGGGACTTGACGGTTGTATGACCACTATTCCATTCATTCCTTCAACTATCAACACGATTTTTTACTTTCTCATCATGGGTGTATTGCTACACTGCACGTATTGTAGGATGCCAGACCAAAACCCTAATGAATGCCCCCCCCCCCCCCCCCCTCCCCCACTCCCATGTGACATGCTTGATATCTTGATCATGATTAAGTCTATTTATAGACGTGTAGTATCTGGTCAGTTGTTGACCTATCTAGATCGTTAGTCTTAGCATATAGATGAGTCTAGCATGTTGACTCATTGGTGGACGAAGCATAAGGTGTATGCTGAGACAAGCAGTAATGTTGAATAGATCATAGATGTAGAGAGTATGATTGATATTGACATTAGTAGTTGTGACATATCATTGTGTCAGCTGAGGCAACAATGATACTCGTATGATCTTGTTGGATTAGTAAACATAGGTCTAATGAGATTGCCGATCAGAGACCAATATACATAGATACGTGTATATTTTACAATGACATGTGAAGCGAATTCGTGTGAGTATCAACTCGTATGAACATCAATCTCGTGTGAGTACTAACTTGTATGATTACTAATCTCGTGTGAATGCTAACGTTAGCAATTGTAAAATATTTAGTTTCGTCCTACTGTCAAATGGTTTGAGTATCAAAGTAGGGAAATTAAGACTATTTTAATTGTTAATAGCAGGACCAATAAAAATATTCGTAGCGATGTCAATTTATAGCCACACCAATAGGTAGCAATACCAATTAAATTATTGATAGAAGAGCCAATTAAATTATGCTCCTCGATAGATTAAACAATAAAACCCAAATATGGAAGATGAACTAAACGGGAGATAAGGGACTAATGGAGAGAAGGACCGACCAAAATTGATGTAGTGAACCGACCAGAATCGGTGTAGAGGGACATACCAATTGGTGGTAGCACGAGTTGGTGGTTACGAGGCTATGCTTTACATATCGTATGGTCTCTCTAGCAATATTTTTGATATATTTGGTAATAACATTTAGAAGAGAGAATTTTGATGTGAAGATCAATTGGTGTGAAGACCAAAATTTAGAAAATGTTTTAATATATTAGATGATAACGGGACCACTTTATATTGCTCTGCATACTATTTGGCCTTTAAAGCAAAAAGGAATTTTAGGATTTTGATAAAAAGAGAAAAAAGGTTTTAATAGGAAGAGGAAACCCTAGGTAAAGGATAAACTAATAATAATACCTAAAAATAAAAAATATAATAGTGGGGACCGGCCAAGGATGGCCGGACGACCGTCCAACTGGCGCTGGTCCCATGACTCTTTATTTATTTATTTATTTTTATTATTATTTCTTTCCCCTTCCACCTATTGCTCTTTAGAGCATATGCTCTGAAGACAATTATTGTTATGTACACACGTGCTATTTTCTCGAGGACGCCTAGTGTTAGCCCATATGCCTGAAAATTCAGATATAAGACCCTTTAGCAAAAAATTGTAAATTCTTCATACGATGTCCGTTTTCGATTAACCCCAATTCGGAATTGAGAAATCTTCAGTTATTATCCAATTTGGAAGGATATAGGTTTTAAACTCGTTTTGGCTGTCAAATGGAGTAAACAACAACCTTCCAGGTATTTTTTAGGCAAAATTATGACAGTTTTTAGCTTGTACTTCACCTAGGGTTTAGGCCATATCTCTTAGACCACTACCCGAAATGAGACGCCCTTTCAGTATGTTGTAACAGACGCATAGGGGAACATATGTTGTAAAAAACGCTTTTTCCCATTCTCTACTCATTGGTACGTTTTTCCAAGATGATTATGAAGGAACGTCATATATCAAAGTTTTGACTAAGTATACTCGTTTGCAACTCATTATGAGCCTTCATACAGGCTTGTATAGACACTGTGATAAATCAATATTATTCAATTAGGGTTTGAATATTGATATAAGGTAATTTTAGGAATTCAACCAGGGAAATATAATACTAAAGAGGACTTAAGTTGCTCTATATTATTGATCGATATATATATCTTGGAGATGTCCAATCATTACAAAGAAGTAAGCACTGAGTCGTACAATACTAATATTATGTATATTCATATAAAATAATAAAAGCTCAGCCGAGTGAGACTCTAATATTATATATAACACTGAGCCGTATAGTACTAATATTGTGTATATTCATATAAAATATTAAAAGCTCATCCAAGTGAGGCTCTGATTAATATATATATATATATTCAGAAATGCTATAGGATCAGTGTGAGATGAATGTAGCAAAAGATTTATATTTTAATTCTCTTGTGAAATATAAAATATAAATTTTATGTTTTCGATGCCAAGTCAGTCACATATAAAAATTATATTACTTCTACGCTTCTAATGCTGGGCAGAGGCAATTTTTTAAATTTTAACCTTTGTTAAAAATCCACCATCTACACCTATATGAGACAAGTCGTGTATGATCTTTTCAAATCTCACAGATACAAAAAATTATTCTTGACAAGACCATCTTGGACATAATCTACATAACCACTCAAGGTATAAATTATAGGATCGATCCAAAATTTTTATTAACATACAACTGTATTTACGGTTATTATAAAGCTGAATAATATAATTGTAGAATAAGATAAATAATAATATAAAAATGTTCTTCATTTACTGATATAGTAAAAGAGTTTCTAATACACCTATCAATGTGGTCTCATTATATTGATTCACTGAACTATGAGTCTAGTCTCAATAGATAGTTAACTCATATCTTTGCATATACTTATAATAATTCATTCAACAATATTTCTTATAATGCATGCAAAGAAAACAATTTATTTAACTACTTGAGAATGTCATTACAATTATTTTTAGGGCATTATTCCCATCGCATCCAAGGTTATTTTCTCCTTTGCTACTTGGTTGGTTTGATCATACACCCGGTTTAAGGTAATTTTCATTATTTTTTGAAGCGATCTGTGTAATTGTTGTCAGATTTTTTTCGGTTCCCACGGTTTCTGGTAGGATTGCCTTCTTTTATGTCTTTGTATCTTCTTTGTCTTGATAATCGCTATTGCTTTTTTTTTCTTCCATTCTTTGGAATTTTTTAGTTGGATTATGTTTTATGTTGCTGTGAATTTTTTGAATCGATGGTACGCCGGATGAGTTTATATATCTTTTTTCTATTTTCGCGTATTTGCACTACCCTGTTTGATGTGTCTGGCTTGCTCGCCTGCCTTTCCATTTATTGTGGAGACTGTGTTCGTTATTTGGATTCGTTGGTTGTAGCTTCCTTCTGCGTTTCAGATATATTGTTTTTGTCTTACGATTATTTCAGCTGTAAGATTCAAGACTGCAGACTTTTCTGGTTGCTGCAAAAAACTTTGTTGTAAGCGGATCTCTGACTTAATCAATTACTACTATGCTATTGATTAGCATATTCTTGCACCGCAGTGGAATCTGTATCATGTAGCTCCGCTCCTAACGTTCTTTTCATTTCGTTGGTAGTTGTTCTTCCTAGCTTACGAAGATTGACAACAAAGATAGATAGAACACTTGCGTTTGATCGAAATGAAGAACGAAAGTCTTAGCCACAAAAGAAAAATAGTTGCTTTAGAGGTGTTGCTCGCTTGAAGCTAGGCTACAGTAAGCTTCTCATATGGAAGCAAGATACTAGAACTACATGAGGTTTCAATTTGCTTCATTTCCTTAACTTCTCTTTTTTCCCTAGGTATGCACTGACATATGTATGCGCTACCCTATGCCCGGTGTTTTCACGTTGCACGCATTGTATTAGCTTAACCAAGTTACACTCAGCAAATACTGGGATCCGGTACACTTAGAGCCATACTACGTCTTACGGACAGCGATTACTATATAAAGAGTGAATTAAAAATATTTTGGAAAACACGTTTTAACAAAAGGAGTAACATGACAGTTGGTGGTGATTTGTCTGAAATCTTAACTACAACGACAAACAAGGTGCTTTTTGTACAATTTATGGGTGAACTTTCGTGTATGTGTTTCTCGAAGATGGGAAATCACAAGATAACTACTTTTACCGTGATCAAAAAGATTACCGCTTGGAAAAAAAAACAATTGAAAGCTTGCATGAAAAATAAAGACATGCAGGGTTTAAAAGTAAATACCGAAACTTAATGAAAACAAAATTTAGAAAAATACAAAAAGCAGTAAGAGATGAAATCAAAATTTTGCTAAAATGAAAGGATTGTTGAAATTAACTAAACTAACTTTGTTGCGATTGCAAAAGGCTAAGCCTAACTCCTTATGCCGGTGCCAAAATGTAACTTCTATAAATATTTAGCTAACTTACCCCAAGTAAAACTATTAGAGTAACACTAAGAATACTAAGAACACAAAGCATAATGGAGAAAAACTTGCATTTTATTATAACCGGCTATGTGAAAGTGGTGCCGGATCCTTTGCTTGAAGACTTAGTTTGACATTGTTGTGAAATTTGCAAGCGCTTTTCTGTCGTACGTTGATGTATTGTATTGCGTAAAAAAACAGTTGAGCGTTTGGTAAACTATAATTAAAAGGTTTAAAATGGATTTAAAAAGTGATCAGAATGAGTTTGGTAAATTTTAGGTTCAACTATTGTTATTGTAGAAAATGACAAAACAAATATATCTCTCATAATAATTTATTGGGTTAAAAAAATAAAATTTAAATTTACCAATAATAATATTGTTGTAAAATCAATATCAACAAAATATAAAACATTTATGAATATAAGAAATAATTTTTCATTGAAATGGAAAAAACATAGTTTGAAAATATACAAAAAAATGATATAGAGAATAAAAATTAATATTAAAAGAATATTTAATTGAGGGATACAAATAAAAAAAAATAAAAACATTTTGAAATAAAATCAATAACCCCTTATCCATATATCTTTTGTAATGGCGAAACTACCCTTGAACTTTTAATTTATTATCTTTAATATATATTTTATTTTATTTTTATTTATTTTTTGAAAATATATATTTATTTTTTATCTTTTTAAAAAAAATTCTTAATTTTTTTTCTAAAAGGATCGTCTATTTAAATTAAAAAATAATAAAAATAAAAATAAATAAAATAAATAAATAAATAAATAAAATAAAGAACAAATTAAATAAATAAAGTATAAAAGGGATAACTTTGTTATTTATAGTTTTAGAATTCCCACTATCAATATTTCTAGGTTGATATAATCTTAAATATCCCCCAATTTGTAAAAGTATTTTCCAATTAAAAATTCTATTGGAAATAGTTAACGTGATTTTTGTCGTTTATGGAGAATATTTTCATGTGATGTGTTGTTCATGGAAGACTCAATACTATTGATATGTTGACCAGGAAAGGGATGGTGTTTAGTGATTCTTGCTTCATGTGTGGAGATGCTACCTAGACCGCAAATCATATTTTCTTACACCGGAAAGTGACTTACAAAGTTTGGACTATGCTTATGCCCTTCAATTGGGCATGGTTGCATATTGTTGGTTTTTAAATAAGCTTTCTACTTCAGGGAAAATTGTATGGCCTTAAATACCGGCTGCTGTCACATGGGTCATATGGATGGAAAGAAATGCTCGTACTTTCGAAGAAAAACACTCCTTCAAGACTGATTTAAACTTAATTGTTGATGCAAGCTAATTGCTTGGTATGCAGCCTCTGGTAACAGAGTGCACTTGAACTTCACTGATATCGTGCTAAATTGTGAAAATTCCTTTTCTTAATTGTATTTTCTTTTTGTTGTAGCTACACTGGTAGCTTTTGTACATTCTCCTTTTCTAATAAAATCTCTCTTTCAACCAATTTTTCTTTATCATTTATAAAACTGAATAGGTTAAAAAAAATTATATGAAATAATCGTAATGGACCCATATCTTTTCCTTTTGCAGATTTTGAAAGCTCTTTCTCTCCTGTTTTTAAAAGTTAGAGATTTTCAGAATTGTTTTTAATAAGAGTTTTTTTATTTTTTTATATATCCGTTATAGTATATTTTGGAGTTAATTTGATAACATCGGTTAAATTATATAAATGTTTATATTTGGGTTTGGAGTTACCGAAGAAGATTGAGTAGCAGGTAAGAAGCTGAAATTCCTCCTAGAGGAGAAGGAATCTTATTTTTCATTGGTATCAAACTTTTTCCTGGAAAAAGGAGTTATGACCAAATAGGCATCCATTAACCGGTAGGTTATAAACCCATGTTAGGACAACCTTGGGTTAGCTAGGCCGAGCTAAAATTAGAGTTAGTTATGGAAGCAGTTCGCTTAGAGTTAGCTATGGTCTATTAGCTGGACCGAGGTATAATCTTTTCCGTCCAAATCCTGATAAATCTTGATTGTTCTTTTTCCATTATAGACACCATCTTTCCTTTGACTATTGATGGCACTAGCAGTAATGGTATAGTATTTGAAAGTTGTTCATCCATTAATATGACAGCTACTTGGGTCATCAACACACTTATTGGTCACTTAGCTAATGTTAAAATGTAGGTACCGAGAATTTAAGAGTATTCATTCAGATGAACGATGTTCTGGGCACCATGACAATTTTGAAGGTAACCATTCCTTTATTTATGTTAGGTCATTATGAAGTAAAATTCAACTCTCTTTATCCACGTATGTTAGTTAATATTTAAAATATCCTTAAATTATTTTAATTATTTATTATTTATTTTTTAAAAAACCTTTTTTTATGTATTATTTTTATCAGGTTTAGTTCTGCCAGGTTTTAAATTTTTTAGCCGAGTTCGGCTAGCTTTGTTTTCCTAACTGAATTCAATGGGTTGTTCATATATAAAAACAACATAAGGATCTTTTTTATAACCGAACCCGAGGTTTGTTTTTTATTCTTTTTCTCCTTAACTGAATTCGATGGGTTGTTCATTTTTTTAAAGCAACATAAAGGTTCATAAGATTTTTTTTTATAGTGGAACTCTTTTTTTTTCTAGCTGATTTCAACGGTTATTCATTTTTTAAAAGCAACATAGAGGTTCGGCTACGTTTTATTTATTTTTTTCTAGCCGAACCTCGAGTTCGACAAGATTATTTTTTTCTCCTAGCCGAACCCCAAGACAAAGAAATACAGGGGGAAAAAGACGTTTTTTTTTTTGAAAAGATAAAATAAAAACTATAAATAATTATTCAATTAAAGGGTAACTGTTGTAGCAAAAATATTCCTACAACACTCCTCGAAATTCGTATTTGTAGGTGAAATTCTAGCCGTTAGATGATTCAAGAATATTTTTTGAGATTTGTAGTTGATGATGAAATAAGAATCTTTGGATGATTCAGTAGTATTCCTCGTGATGCATTCCTGATGGATGAGGAAATTCCAGCTACTTGATGAATCAACTCTTCAATAAATTTGTCTCTTCAAGTATTGTTGGTAGATGAAAGTGGGGGGGTACCTGCAAGGACACTCTGATGCCTCAATGAGTAAGAGTTTACTGCAGGTTTTTTGAAAGAGAAGGATTAGAAATGTGTACATTTCTAGTTGGAAATCCACCTCTATTTATAGGCTGTAAAGGAATTATATCCAGTCCAATATTCATCTGGATACATTTTGACTACATATCTGGACCAAGTGTTATCCAGGTTCATCCTGGTCCAAACCAATTCACCCTTTTTTAGGGATCTGTAACCTCCAGGTTTGAATATGTACCTGGTCTTACTTGCAAACTAATTCACCTTTTTTAAGGATTTCTATGAATCTGGTCTTTTTGTGCATAAGGATAATTGTTGACTGGCATCCCTTCATACTTTAACTCAAGGGCCAATACTTAATTATCTTGGGTAGTATTATTATACTGAGGCACTTGGGCCCATATACCAAACTATATGGTACAAACATCGCCCCCTATTATTCCTCAATTTGTTGATGGTTTAAAAAGAGTCATTTAGGTCAACTGCTCTGGAATTTTACTCAGACGCCCCCAAGTTACTTGCTGAAATGACATGGTAATCTTCTTGCGAACAATGTTGCACTTGGTGTTGCAAGATGATTTTTCCGTAGTTGAATATGAACGAGGCTTGATGATTGTATCACAAGTTGCAAGTTATGTGCTTTTTGCTATAAATAAGCTTTTTGCTTGCATTATGACAATGGTTTTTGCTTGTATTATGGAAAGGATATTGCACCGACTTCTATAACATGTTGGCATATCTCTTGGATAATATCCATCTTTTGGATCAACAGTTGGTACCAGTCTTGTTTCTGGGATACCAGTTCGTGGTTGCACGGTGCAAAACATAGTGAGATTTTATGCTTGCGATGAGAAAAAGATTTAAGTGTTCACTTGTGAGGTGAGGCCATAGATGGTTGCACGATGGAACTATACTAGCACTATAGTTTCACTGTTTGGAAATAGCTGGCATATTGCTTCCGTGAAGCATAGATCCTTGTGCTTACATTGGTATAATGCCATGTGCATACACTCCAATTGATGTTCTAATGTTTATGCCGAGATGTGATCTATGCCTTTTGCAAATACATTTTTTTTTTCATTTTCGCTCCCGTTCCAACAAAGTTTCTTCATGCACTATTTTTTTTTAAAATTTAATTAATTTTTTGTATACTCTTTCGCAGATGACTAAAGCAAATTGTGTACCAACTCATGAAAGTGTCCCAAGGAAAATAGGTGTAACCTGATTTTAAAAAGAACACCCCGAATGTCAGTGATACCCATGAACCTATTCCCATTTTCCAGTAGACCCGTCCTGAACACTCCAGCTGATTCGACTGGTTCTTCGATAATGCCTAGTTTGCCAATATATACTCCCAGTTCGCCATACAAGAAATTTCTGAAAGAATTGTTTGACGGGGTGGCCCCATCTGATGTGCGCCCGAATTTTATGGCGATGCCTGTGAAGCAAAATGGCGTTCTAATGAAGAAGTGTGAGTCGGCTATTTTTTACTCCAACATTGCTAAGGATTTAGACGAGGGTTGTCGTTTATTAAGGAAACGCGAGGCGTATTCTCATATTACTGACCAAGCAGAAATGCTAAGTATTTGTTTCCACCACATGTTATGTCTGTTGACGTCATTTAATCGTGTTCATCAAAAGGAGAAATCCCCTTGCTAACAGGGATCATGAGATTGCTTGATTTCGGTCTGAATAGCTCTTAAGGATCTGAAAATTGAAGACCTATGATATGATGTGGAGGAGTATCACTGAAGAAGATGAATATATTTTTATTTTCCTTCTGAAGTAGTCTTTGTTCCTTAGGAATCTGTATTCGGCAGTTATTTCCATTTACCGGGATTTAAATAATACTTCCTTTTTTTTAATTCGAAATCGTAAGTCTGATTGTGTGTCTCTTTATTATGAATTCTCATTTCCCTAAGAATGGGTTTCCGTTACCCAAAGAATAACCTACTTGCTATTCTTGAGCCTGCGCTAAACCGGTTTAGATTTAGCTTGCTCGCAAATTTACACAAGTATTGACTAAGACAATGCAAGGAATATTTTTTTAAAATATTTACTCTAATCAAAACCAAATTGGTTAGGTTCTCACTGCCATGAGATGGGGTTCCATTGCCAATGGAACAAGGTCCTTGCTATCCTTGAGCCTGCGCAAAACCGGTTTAGCTTACCCGTGAATTTGCACAAGTATTGACTAAGACCATGCAAAAAATAATTTTTTCAAATATTTCCTCTAATCAAATCCAAGTTGGTTTGGTTCTCACTTCCCAGAGATAGGGTTCCATTGCCCATGGAACAAGATCCTTGCTATTCTTGAGCCTGCGCTAAACAGGTTTAGCTTGCTCATGAATTTGCGCAAGTATTGACTAAGACCGTGCAAGGAATATTTTTCTAAATATTTCCTCTAATCAAAGTCAAGTTTGGATCGGTGCTAGCCATGCGAGAGTTATTATTTAACAGCTCTGACTAGTATGCCGAAGTTTGTGATCGATCATAGCCATGTGAGTGTTATTGCTAAACAACTATGGCTAGTATCGAAGTGTGTTGATAAGTGCATAATTTATACATTTTAAGTATCATTTCCTTATACTTATTTGCTAGATTTTTTGTGAATTACCGTGTGTTAGTATTACTTTTCTAGTTTTTGTGTTTTATTAGGTTACATCTCTGAAACAAGTGAAATGGAGCTTTACAAGAGAAGAATTTCCAAAGACCCAGAGGGACTCAGTCTATTCCAGGATTTATACCCTCCATCTTGTAGAGAATTTGATTACGAATCCAACGGCGAAAGAACGAGGTCATTCTGACTTCGTATGAGAAAGTTATGAGCGAAACGAATACTAAGGGCAAAAAGGTCATTTCAAGAGAGACTGTTATTGACAACCTGGCACACGTTAAGGGACAACTTGAATTCAAATATTGATAGAGCACCTGCTCATTTCCTCAGGGCTGCCAATAGTTCAAATTTAACTAAAGGCGCCAACCTCATCTTCTTTATGCGAACAGTGAAGGTTAGAAGAGAGATGATCGGAGATGGTGTCCGTTGAAGCTCGATGGTGTTTGGAAGACACTTTGATGAGCTTCACTTGCCATTAATGGTGGCTGTAACATCAAGAGAAGAACTAGGAGGTAGAGAAGATCGAAGTTAAAGAGAAAAGAATGGGTACTGATGGAGTGATGGGTTGCTGATGCCATTAATGGCCGAAGTTGAGTTCGAGATGAACTCGTGTTCCTGATGGTGATCATCTCAAGTCTGCATCTGCTGGTGATGGATAACTTGATTGCTGGCACTGAAGGTGGTCATGTTTCATGGCAGTGAACATGGTGATGGATAGATTGTGTGCTGTTGGCAGTGAAGGTGGTCATGTTCTTCATGGCAGTTGAATGTTGGAGATGGGTTCTGGCAGTTAGAGACAGTGATGGATGGTGGGAAGAACTGAAGAGTTGAATGAAGGAGATGGAGCTGTGATGAATAGAAGTGGTGACTGGGAGTGTTGGTGATGTTGCTGCCAGAGACGATGATGATTGTTGGTGTTGAACCTGTGATGGCAACGATGGGTGAGCTCAAGAGAAATTAATGGCAGTTTTATTAATGATCGAGTATGGCAGTAAAGTGATGCTGAGATATTGATGAGATTCGAATGGTGGTTAGAACATGGCAGTAGGATGAATAAGAGAGGTTGAAGGTATGAAGCTGTTGGTAGTGAACTCGGCTTGTAGTGTTGATGATTGAGGTTGTTCGAGTCTGTTGGTTACGTAGGAGTCGAGCAGAAAGCTCATGATGGTTGGCTGGCATTTGATTGAGTTGATGATGGCAAAGTGAATCTCAGTGATTGGTTGATGGTTGATGGTTGCAAACTGAGTTTAAGTCGAGAAGGATTGTCAGTTTGTACTTGAGCGGCAATCCAAACAAGAACCAAGCCTTGTTTCACACGGAAATTAGTTAAAATTGTCGGTGATTGAATCCGTTTCTTACACGGAAAGAAAATTGATCGGTGGGGTGACAAGTTTCCTAATCAAGGTGAAACTCCAAAACAAAGGCATATGCGGTGACTTCTCTATATAAATAGATATCCCCTCACATAAGAGATCACCTCTCATATCCGGACACAGCCAGAGAAGCTCACGGACAGAAGTAGAACTTCACGAACAGGGATCAAGGGTTAGTTTGTTTTCTTTTCTTAATTAATTTTTATGGCTTTTGAGAAAGCCATGTTGGGATAATTCCCTTGTTAGGGCGAAATGATGTACTTGTAAAGATGGTTTTATTTGTGTTTCAAAACTAAGGTTTTCAATTATATATCTACTAAATATCATTAATTTGTCTCTCTCTCAACGTTTTACCGTCTCGACGATTTTTCATGTTCTATGCCACGTATAGTTAATTGTTTGATTAGTAGAAGGACTCGTTGAAACCTTGTATTTAATCGTTTTATGAATACTCTTTGACTTTTTATGCCCCGTATACTTAATATTCGAAATTCTACTTTAGGTTGAGAACAAACATTTTTTTTTGAAATCGAGACCCTATGTAACGAACGCAATTAAACCCTAATCTACAACGGAATCCCGGAACCTCAACGTTTTCCTCTTATTGTTTTCAAACTTTATTAAATAATATTAATTCATTAGTTAATTAAATTCTTTATAAAAAAACTTAAAAAAATATTTTAATCCAAACTCCTCGTGGGAACGAACCGTATTTGCTCTTGTCTACATCTTTCGACACTGTGCGCTTGCGGTAAAACAAAGTCGGTTTTCCGACGCATCAAGTTTCTGGCGCCGTTGCCGGGGAGTTGTTTTTCAATTAGATTTTTTTTTTAGATTTTTATTATTTTGTTCGATTTTACGCTTTTTGGTATTTATCTTCTGCTGCAGGTTTTAGGAACGGAAACGAAAAGAAATTGAGCCAAAGATTTTGGTAATTAAAAGACTTGGAGTAAAGTTAAAGCTGAAAGAACGTAGAGGAAGACAAATAGTTAATTTTTACTTTTTAAGATTTTTTATTAGTTAATTTAATTTAGAAAACTGTATTAGGAAATTTTTGATTATTTTTGTAATTTCTTTTAGTTTTGGACATTGCGGACTTTATTATTATTTTTAAACCCTACGGAAGGGTAGTATTAAATATAAACTGCATAGGGAAGGACGACAATTACGATATTATCTCGGCCCCTTGGGTTCGTACATTGACACAGGAGTCAGTGGCCTGAGTCGACTTCAACGATTCATCCCCCGTCTGTTACGGGAGGTAAGATTCGATCAACCCACGAATCCCTTGCAAGTGGGTTTACTGTATTCCTTCATGTGCATATATGTTGATGACTTGAATACGGATTTACTTTTCTAGTAAAGGGCAAGCACTGGCCATATAAGATAAGGACTCGGATTTCATCACTGTTTCCTTCTTGCCCGCTTTAGGAACACATTACCAAACGCGAACCTAAACCTTAAAATTTTGACTAGAAAGAGACTGATAGGGTAACGAGCTTAAAGGAAACTCGTTCAAAAGGACTGTATTGGTTACTTTGTTAGCCTAACTCGAAGTTCAGGAAGATTATTTTAAGTTGATTAGAGCCGCCTTGTAACCCAGGGAAAAATTTCCAAAGAGACAGGGTTATCAAAGCTCCTTAGTGCTTATCCTGTTTCTCTTCGACTTAATCTAATTCGGATCGTTCTAAGAGGTTTGCTAGAACTGTAACTAGTTGCCTTTCGAAAGAATAGAAGCTGGTCTAGAAACAATCTAAGTGGAGCCATCATGCTTTTTGTTTGCTAGATTCAATAGGTGATTTGGTTGAGTCAGCCTTGCTTATGATTGCTTATAAATTATACACACGGGAGGTAAGTAAATATTTGATATTCTCGCAAATCTTTTGCAAGGTGAGTTATTAGGTAAATTTTGCTTGGTATTATGGATCCCGATGATTTGGATTCCTTTACTTCATTTGGAATCGTTCCAAAAGAGACGGGAAATAAGAGTCATATAATAGTTCACTTGGGGAATATGTATACACACCTTTTTATTATCAGGAACCTAAGAGAGAAGAGTGTGTAAATAATGATTGGAATTATTCTCATGGGTATGATCATTCCGGACCTTGTAAAGGTTATGATTATTACCAACCTTACCCAGTTTATGAGTTACATTATACTAATTCCAATTTTTATTCACACACGTATAATTCACAATATGAGAGAGATGATCGATCATACTGTGAACCATCTGCATCACTCTCATCTAAGTTGGAACAGTGGAGTCACGACCTTGGAAAATCAATTGAACAATATTATCATAATATTGCCAAATCAACTGAAAGATCTTCTCAAATACTTTCTGAACTTTTACAACAAGTAAATGATTGTCCTCCTTATAATGATTCGAGTTCTGATTTATATAATTCTCATGATATTAATAATGAAACCGTTAGGAACGATGAACCTTTGTGTTTTTAGAATGATGATGAACTTGACACTTGTGATTATAGGAATGATGACACTGTTATGACATTTGAAAGTGTATCTTGTCCAACTCACGATCATATTAATGATGATATGCCTATCCAAAAGGATGAGGTTTGGATTAGAAACCCTATGTATTCAGATGATGATGATTTAGAAGAACCTGTTTATACAGGGGATAATATTGTCGAGTTTAATAACTCAAAGGCAGTAGTTGTGCAAACTGATATACCTTCTAATCATGTACATTCTGAGATTCCTACTGGTCACCTAGAAGAGGATAATAACGATCCAATTATCTATCGGGTACGACCCTTCCTCAGACACCCCCAGTATTGTGAGTAAAATTCACAATGATGTAGGTCAAATTGTTTTAAACTCGACAAGTTTGAACTTGAATCGATCCAAAAGAACGGATCATTGATTGGATCGGCGACATGGATCACTAGTTGGATCAACGAGCTACATTGCAGATTGAACCGACGACCAGGAATGATGGGTCTAGCGAGTTAGATCATTGGGGAAGTTTTGAGTTTGATTGATGGACCAAGGGTGCGTCTAGGAAAGCTCAGTTGTGGGCGAACAAGTAACGTCAGAATCGGCATAGTGACATCTTGGTGATGTTTTCCTCTGATTTGATGCAAGTATACAACTTGAAATCGCTGAGTATCTGTGATGCTAGTATGCAGATTGTACTGCAACTGACGCCGACAGTTGATGCTCATACCGTTAGGCGTGTCATTATTGACAACTGTCATCCTCACACATGTGTGGTGCATGCATATCTTTCTTGTATCCGTCACTGGAAGACTGCATCCATGGTGGAATACATTAAAGATTACTCCCATTAAGCCATCCGACGTGATTGGATCCCATTTGTAGGCGACACTGAGGAATAACGATCTTTGTTTTGTGTTGCTTTTGTTTTTTCTTGTTTGTGTTTATTTGAGTGTTGGTTTTCATCGTGATACTCCTCTGCTTTCATCATCGATATACTCATTTCGCTTCTGCTCGTCGTGGTATTCCTCCCGCTCGCGCATGTTATTTTGCCAGTGGTTAGGTCTTGATTATCGTTCTGATTTCTCGACGATGCGATGGATTTCGCAGCGGTCATTCGACCGTCGATCTTTCCTTGCAACATTATCTGCTTCAACCTCTTCCCTTTCATACAGTATGTGTCTCCTATCGTGACCATTCCGCACATGTTGTGCCCGCCAACTCTCATGTGAAAGTCGTGCACGCCAGTGTAGAGTAGATACTTTTAGAGTGCTAGGTATTACCCCTTTGCGTCCTCTTATCCAGCGAGGCCCTGAGTAGTCTGTTTTCCTTCTCCGACTCTTGCAATCTTTCGCGCAGAATAAGATCTACAGGTTTTAGCTCCGGTCCTATCCACTTGTTTAATACATGAGGGTAAACTAAAACCTCTATTTGCAAGGGAGTTTACACGCAAGTTTAATATGTTTGTTTGATGTTGATCCAGGATTTGAAGATATGTTTATACTGGTACATTCTAGAGGAGGAGTTGTAGTACATACGCAACAATTTCCCCTACTTATCCCTGGGGGATGAGTTCTCGCAGATGGACATCCTGATGTTGTTGTTGCAGTTGATGTTTCAACTCCTTCTCGAAGTGAGTGATCAACATCGCTCTGAGTTCCTCGTACTCTTGCATCCATATAGTCGTTCTCATCATTCCGACTTGCTTGTGATGTAGCCATGGATCTTGTTTTTTTTTATGATTATTTCTCTGCCCCACGATGGGCGCCAAAAGATGTTGTAGCAAAAATATTCCTATAACACTCCTCGAGATTCGTATTTGAATATGAAATTCTAGCCTTTAGATGATTCAAGAATTTTCCTTGAGATTTGTTCCTGGTGATGAATAAGAATCGTTGGATGATTCAGTAGTATTCCTCGTGATGTGTTCCTGATGGATGGAAATTCCAGCTACTTGATGAATCATCTCTTCAATAAATTTTTCTCTTCAAGAATTGTTGGTAGATGTAAGTGGGGGGTACCTGCAAAGACACTCTGATGCCTCAATGAGTAAGAGTTTACTGCAGGTTTTTTATAGAAGAGAAGGATTATAAACGTGTACCTTTCCAGTTGGAATTCCACCTCTATTTATAGGCTGTATAGGTGTATCCAGTCCGATATTCATCTGGATACTTTTTGACTACGTATCTGGACCAAGTGTTCTCCAGGTTCATCCTAGTCCAAACCAATTCACCTTTTTTTTAGGGATCTGTAACCTCTAGGTTTGAATTTACCTGGTCTTACCAGCAAACTAATTCACTTTTTTGTAGGAATTTCTATGAAACTGATCTTTTTGTGCAGAAGGATTATTATTGACTCATATCTTTCCGTATTTTAACTCAACGGTCAATATTTAATCATTTTGGATAGAATTATTAGGCTGGGGTACTTGGGCCTCTATACCAAATTATATGGTACAAACAGTAACCTAGTCATTTCCTTATTTTAGAACACCCTTTATAAGTGCATGGCAGATGGCCTAAGCTCACATCATGGTCCCCCACAAAAAGGAGTGGTGGCCAAAAAATCGTTCATTCAGATCTACAGACATTATTATCAGTATCATGGGCTAGAAAACTCAAAACAACGTACGCCCGTGCTGTACCCAAGAAGCTCAGAGACACAGCTTGAACCATGTCTTATCCTTATGATATTTTATGCTCGGCCTAGTCTACCAAGCAAAGATCTACAGGAAGCTCTTATAACTTAGTGTGTAATCCACCTAAAAGACTGTAACACAAGACCCTTTCTTTAAGCTGATCACAAAATTTACTTGCCAACTCCGGGACTTTTATATGAATGTCAATCTGATACCAACCTGTGATTTAAAACTGTTCTCGGGACTGCTTAGAAATAATGAACTTCTCGATTTTCGCTTTCAGCTCAACATTTGGGATGAGAATTTCTTGGGTAAGAGGAAGACCAGTAAAAGGATCAGTCTGTAACACACATAAAGAAAAACTGTTAATGTTCAGGCGAATAATCTTCAAGGAGAAAATAAATGAACATTACCGAGGACATACATTGTAATTCAGAAGGTGCCTTTTGTATGACAGCTCGTTCGACCAACTTCGTAGAAGAAAGAATTACAGGATCCGCCATCAATTTGAACTACAAAATAAACATATCTTCTGTTACCTGAAATACCAAATGCGAAAGAAAAACAAAGACAATGGAATGCTAAACTACGCGATTGTGGTTACAGTAAAATCCCCAACTTCTCAACCACTATTTCCTCTATGTACTCTAAAGAACATGCCAGCAGACAGCAGGAAAGAAAAACTTACTTCAATTGGGTCAAGGAATTCATTTGGTATCTCCCCAAGGGAAGCCTCAGTCTCAATTGCCTTCAGAGCTGCATTGTTAATTCTGGTGCCAAGCTCTATAAATTCTGGTAGCAAGCTGTCTTCATGCACAACTCTCGCGACATCTATGAACAACTGGAGGGCCACAAAAACTCTCAGTATGCCAGAAAAATTAGTCAAAGTAATTTTGGTATAAAACACGGCAGAAACCCAAGAAACAACTGCTGCATAACTAGCAATAAACAGGGTTCACAGCAACCTAGCCTTGAGTTCTACTGGGTTGACACACCTGTATCCACATGAGACCTTGGATTGCCAAAACAAAATTAATTACCTGCTCGCTGTATGATTGACTATTCTTTGATATAGCAGCTGCGAAAATATCTTCACTGCCACCCCTTGCAAGATGAACGTAAATGCTGCCTATCTCCCAACGAAATAAAATAAATCAGTTAATTAGCGTTGCGGTGTAGAGAAAACTAACATTAGGATTATGAACTGACTGACTGTAAGAGAGGAAAAAAATAAAAAATAAATATGCCCAGATAAATAATACTTCTTCCGTTCCATTGATAAGTTAAAACTTTTTTAAGGAAACTGCCTTTCTTACTGACACTCAATGTTAAAATATAGCGTTTTCTCTGGCCTAAAATTTTGCTATGCTATATAAGGGGTCCAGGTTTTAGAGTAAACAATAAAAGGGTAACTTTGTAAATTTATACAAATACTCCGGACATTCACAAACGGAATAACATGCAGAAACAAGGGGATGGAGTAGTACTGGTTGGTCGTTATCTGCAATGGTTGCCAGATACGCTGGTATACCCAGTATAAAAAATGATTACCATTTCCGATGTTCAGCTCACATATACTCTTTTCAAGTTGAACTATGATAAATAAAAGGTTGTGTGCAACATATATAAAGCTGATTGTATCAGAAATTAGACAACGAATACAGAAGGCTGTATGCCAGGTGTATAAAACTAGCACAAGATACTGGTAATGACACAGATTTCATACTAACCTTAAGCAATATCTCCAGACAATAACCACACTTCATAGAGCGTCCTGGAACATAATATCTTTGCGAAGGCTTAGAAGATGTAACAAGAAGCAATTGAGCATTGTAACCACCGTATCTACCTGGAACCAAGAGAAAGAATTAATGTTATCAGAGAAATTACTAGGAAGAAGAGACAGGCAATTCATAACACATGTTCCATTAACATGAAAATGTTCAAGTAGAGAAAGGCTACCATATGTGGAAGGAGGAAAGGAACAATAATCTGCTTTGAAGTAAATGCTAGCATTGCCACACTTGCAATTACGTACGACATACAACCTCCAATCACCTACAAGAACTCAATATATCATTAAACCACGAGTACTGGATACTGCATTCAAATTGAACATGTGATTCAAGATTTTCTGTTGAAAACAGCTTATACTTAAACCCTTATCAAATTGAAAAAGAAGGGCGCTCTCCTGCATCTGCAGAGATGGTACAAGTTCCATATCCTCGATGCTAGACATGTTGGATCTGCAACAATAAAAAGTTTGAAAACAAATGATGTTAAAGTGAAATAAAATTTCTAAATTGAAATCATTGATTCGTACACAAAGGACAGAGCCACCTGCTCAGTAAATTCTCCTTAACACAATAGTCCGCGAGTACTACTCAAGAATGAGAGATGATATACCCCCACAACAGAGATGTCTCCAAGATAGAACTGCCCGTTATGACTAGTATAAGCACAATACTAGTCACACACTCAAACGAACTCAACAGCAATTGCAGAAGGGAAGTAAACATGCAAAGCGCAATACAAAACAGGAAGAGGGGAAAAGAAAACGGGATAGTAGCCGCTTCTGGTATGAATCGGAATGAAAAATTCTGAGTTATTTTATAGGCAGAAATCAGAGACTGGTAGTAATGGCAATTGATGACAATTGATTCTCAATCAATTCCGTGCATGGAGCGCGGACATAAAAGATAAAATGGAAAGAAAACGGGAAAATTCAAACAACCATTACTGCAAGAGAAAAATTTTGGTAACTAAAATATATTCCGCCGGTCACACGCCCCCCATTAAGAAAATTTATTTTTATATTTAAATTCATTTGGAGAATATATCAAAAGAATTTTTTCCAAAAAGATAAAGTCTTGGTTGACCCACACCCACACCCACAATCGAACCCGAGGCCGGCCCGCCCGCCCGATCGAACGGACGGACAAAGGCGGCGCGCATGCTTCGGTGCAAAGCACCACGCGTATGTGAAATGTGTGGTTGCACCAACTATCTCATTGCCTAAGTCCTCTCCCTCACACAAAAGTGTGTTGACACAAAGGGTCACTCTTAAATGCAAATTTCTTAGTACGATGGAGAGGCAACATCTTAGTTTCTCCTATGTGGACTAAAGGTTTCATTCACAAATAGTGAAAATGAGCTAGTGTCCTTAGTGACCCCTTGGTCCTAAGTCCCAATCAATCCAAGACCAAAAAAAAAAACACATAAAATTATTTTCTCCAACAATCCCCCTCATGAATGAAAAACCGATAAAACTCAGAAATCAAAAAGCGAGAAATACCACTATAGGCAATAGGTTTCCATAAGGTCTTGAACCTTTGCTTAGTGACAAATTACCGGAACTACTTGATGGACAGTGAACGCGATGTCTTGAACTGCCATCGTTTGGTGTAGTTCATCAATAACTTCCACGCGTGATATCACTCTAGGCGCTGTCAAGTTCGTGCCGTTGTGTCCATTTTGGCTATGGACTTATCCCGTTTCTCAGAATGCTCTAGAGAATCAGCTTCATTCGCATAGGAAGCGGCCCACTTCCTCATTCATATAGGTGAGTTTCATCAAGAGTGTTTACTGCTACACCCCACTTCAATCTTAAATTGAAACTATAGAATTCATTAAGACTTATTTAAAATTCATCCTCCACACTAGCTCATTTTCACTATTTGTGAATGAAACCTTTAGTCCACATAGGAGAAACTAAGATGTTGACTCTCCATAGACCTTCACTATTTGTAAATTTTAAAGGGTCCGCGATATTCTCCTTAGAACTCACAAAGTCAATAGAAATAACGCCAGTTGAGATTAGTTGTTTTAGGGAATTGTGTCTTCTACGAATGTGTATAGACTTCCATCATAGTTGTTGTTTTTAGCATTAGCTATTGTAGCTTGACTATTACAATGTATAGATATAGCTGGCACAGGCCTATGCCAGACAGGAATGTCTTCTAAAAAGCATCTTATCCATGTGGCTTCCTCTCCTACTTTATCTAACACAATAAACTCTGATTCCATAGTGGATCGAGCTATACAAGTCTGTTTGGAACTCTTCCAAGAAACAAACGCTCCTGCTAGAGTAAAAACATATCCACTCGTAGACTTAGACTCTTTTGAGAATGATATCCAGTTTGCATCATAAAATCCCTTAAGGACGGCAGGGTACCTCTCATAATTCAAACAAAAAGTCAAAGTTTACCTCAAGTACCTCAACACTCTAATAAGTGCATCCCAATGCTCCTTCCCTAGATTACAAGCATACCTACTCAACCTACTCACGGCATAAGCAATGTCTGGTCTCGTACAGTTCATCAAATACATTATACTTCTTATAACACGTGTGTATTCAAGTTGTGAAACTCCATTGCCCTTATTATTTTTGATTCTACAACAAGGATCATATGGGGTACAAGAAGGTTTACAATCAAACTGATTATATACTCTAAGCACAAATTCAACATAATCAGATTCACTAAGACTATATCCATTAGAATTTTTTCTAATCTTCATCCCTAAGATCACATCAGCGGGTCCTGAGTCCTTCATGTCAAGGTTCTCATTTAGAATATTCTTAGTGGAATTAATTACATCCATATTTATACCAAGTATAAGCATATCATAAACATATAAGCATACAATCACACAAGCATCGTTCACAAGTTTAGTATAAACACACTTATCAGATTCATTGATTTTAAAACCACTAGAAATCATATATTTGCTTAAAGGTAAGGATGATACCTTAGAAGCCTTTAAGATGTATAAACTAGAAGTTGAAAACCAAATGAGTGCTACCAATAAAACTGTTAGGTCTGACCGTGTTGGTGAGTATGTAATTCTTATAGGAGATTTTTGCATAGAACACGGCATTATACACGAAGTAACCCCTCCTTATTCACCACAATCTAATGGTGTGGCTGAACGGAAGAACTGAACCCTTAAGGAGATGATGAATGCCATGTTAATTAGTTCAGGATTACATGCAAACTTGTGGGGGGAGACCGTCCTCTCAGCTTGGTATGTCTTGAACAGAGTACCCTTTAAAGGATCAGACAAAATTCCATATGAGTTATTGAAAGGCAGACAACCTTCTTATGCATATTTTAAAGTGTGGGGGTGTTTGGTTAAGGTTTCCATTCCCCCCCTCTAAGAGAACCAAAATAAGAAGCCAAAACTGTTGACTGTGTCTTCATATGGTATCCTGAGCATGCTATTGCATATAGATTTATGGTTGTTGATAGACACATTTTAGTGTCTAATTTGCACCTTAATTTCTAGTGAGTTAGTATTCGATTTTGCGTTTATTATTACGTGTGTTTATGCTTTTGTATGTACATTAGAAGAATAAAGATTTGTGGAAAAATTGGCTTAAAAGTGATAAAGGCACCCGGGACAAGTGTTATTGGCACCCCAAGAATGGATAAGGGACACCCTAGAATCGGGCCGAGTCAACTCAGTCAACACAGCGGGTCAACCCAGTGAGTCAACCCGGCCCGAGTCACCGATCCAACTCATCGGCAGCAACACTGGACAGTTCTGTACACTTCAAATTCACGTGAAATT
>JAJJMC010011023.1:2246296-2343201 GCA_023531435.1 Papaver californicum | reverse complement strand
TGTGTGTTATAAGATATCTTAAAGGGGCCATATTGTGGAGGAAGAGTACACAAAATGAAATGAACTAGGAAAGAATCGGACATGGTTACTTCCAAATCCTTAAGTTGGGCCGTAATATCCCTCATGCTCATGATATAATCACGCATATTCTTAAACCCATTGTGTCTCATGGATGAAAACTTCATAATTAAGGTGCTAGCAAGAGCTTTGTCAGAACTTATAAATTGTTCATCAATGGCTTTAAGGAGATCTTTAACCTTAGTATGCTTATCGACAGAACCCCGAATACTAGCACAAATTTTGGTCTTTATGAACATAACTGAGAGACGATTAGATCGATCCCATTTTTCATAAAGATCAACTGCATCAAGAGTACTAGTCTCAGTTATGCTAGGTGGTTCTTCTTTCCGAATAGCATAGTCGAAATCCATCCACCCCAATTGTAAAAGCACTCTTTCTTTCCACACCTTATAGTTATCACCCATTAATTCAGGAATGTCACAATTGACATCAGAAATGTTTCCAGTTAAAATTGCTGCAAAGAAAAATATATACATGCTTATAAACAAAAATTTGAGACTTAAACTTAATCATGATTTACCAATGCAAGTCATGCATAAAAAATATGAATCTAGTGACATAAAACTTGCCTGTGGGCTAAAGTCCTACTCAAATTAGATTCACAACTATATAATGAAACTATTAAACCATATTCATTCCTTAATTCATGTGGGTAGATTAAGGAACATAATTTAATATTTCACCTCAATTAATCATATTAAACATAATAAAATTTCATGTGGGCATATTTCATCATATTACGTACGATTAATTACAAATTTATGTCTAGTTTCCACATGTGATTTCTTAAGAAAATTTTAAATAACTAGAGATGTTGTGGCTACTCTCTAATTACTAAAATTATTAAATCACTTGACATATTTCTTTAATCTTTGTTGATGTACAATCCTAATGGTCATAATATATATATATATATATAACTAATTATTATAACCATTGCACATATCAACAAATAATAATACATCAAATATATTGGAACAAAAAAATATGATTAAACATATTCTTTAGTACTATATTTGTTTACAATATATTATATATAGCTAAACATATATCATAACCAAAAAACTAAGATGAGACATAAAACTACTTAAATGCAGCATAAATTCAGGTTCCAAGAGCTCACTAAGTAGCAAGAATAGTTTTCGCTCGATTCTCACTTCGATCAGAATTTTGTTCGATGCTTTTAAAATTTGCGATTCCTCAACTTCTTAACAATTTATGCCAATCTTATCAACAATGGTGTAAACTAAAGTGTTTAAGAAAGGCTCATTCTTTAAGAATTGATAGAACAAGTACTAGAAACTGTCTCTTGGAATGTGCGCCTTCTCTCCATTGGTAGAGAAAAACATAAGATTCACAATAAATACACATCCTTCGATGCATAAATCACGCAAAACCAACATTCCTTAATGGCTGTTTTCTAAAACAGGGTCACAATATTCTAAACCAATATTCGATTTTCAGATGAAAAAAATGTAAGAAACGTGATAGCATGTATAAATTCCATGCTCTGTTAATGTCTCATGGGAAAAAAATTTGCTTAAAACATAACGATCATAAAAATGATTGTTCCAAACGAGTAAAACAACATACGATCTACATGACATCACAAGGGTTGGTTTGAACGCTGGTTTGGATCACCATTGTACACAGAAGTACATTATGCAGTCAGTAATCGTATATGGACATATATATATATATATATAGGAACTACTAACTTACATATTCGCCATATCTTTAGACCCTAATCCTCCTGATATTTAAAACGAAGGATTTTAAGTAATGGGAACGCAATTAAGATCCAAAGGTTAATTAAATTATTGGCATGAACTGTCTTAATAGGTAGTTCTAAGTTCGTGCTTGGATTAAGAACTCAGTAATAGTGGTCAGAATAGCAGCATGCAGTTAGCCTCATGGAAGTGGCCATAGATCTGGGTAAACCACGGAAAGTAGATCTTTTTTTTCCATTTGCACACACACAAACAAATCTATTTGTTCCATGTCGTTTTTCTATCTTTTAAGCAGTAGTTTTCCTAGCAGCTAATTAACAGATTAGTTGAAGTCTTCAGCATGATTCATAAAGAAAAAGAGTTGAACTAAATTATACAATCAATTTGATATAGAACTGTTTTAATAATCTTCATTCTCATATCCACGAGGTGTGGTCAGATTATTCTAATCAAGAAGCAATTTGACTACATAAATGGCTAGTGGGTAATATCATAAATTTTGATACTGTAATCTTTCCACAGCCGAGAAAATACTAAACAAATCCATCTTTGTTCCCCTACCATTAATCCGAGAGAGCAAAACCCACAAAATAAAAACAGCAAAACAGATTTTCTCCACTATACAGGACTGTTTTTCATGGGTTCTCAACAAAATTAAATCAACAACAAGCAGAAGAGATTAAGAATTGACCTGATGTTTTAGGTATTTTAGTTTAACAGTGCACATGATTATGAAAAAACCCAAAACACAAAGAACCTAAATTACTCAATCAAGGCAGAGGTGAATATAGGCTCTGATACCAAATGTAAAACCTATGTGTATATTCTAGTCACAAAATGAATATACAGTAATAAAGCGGAAGAAAAAGAAAGAGATTGATTATAAATACCTCCGGACATTGCTTGAAATCTTAATCCTTGAAGCTTGCCCTAATTTCTGAATTGATATGAACTTTGGTTCCAAATCCTCCTTCTCACTTTTAGATGGTGTATTCCTAATGAGAATGGTTTTGGTGACCTTCTATCCAGTTTTTCTATCTTTCTGTATACTAACCCTAGCCATCATAGAGTAGTTACCCGATAGATATATACTGGGTGGTTTTTGTAAAGGTGGGAGGGAGTAGTGGGGATAATGGATCACATATCCTTTTTCCCTTTATTTTAGCCCATATGGAAAAAGGCCTAACATTTTGTACTCATTGCGTAGATCTCTTTAAGAAATTTCTAACGAGATAAAATTTATAAAATTCCAAGGTACGATTTTTTAGATATGTTATATTCTAGCTTATTTACCAATTATAACCCTGAAAAAATAGGATAAAGCACTCTACTGAGTGAAAATCCGATATTTATTTTTTATACATGTAATATATATTAAGGGCACTTGTGTCTTGTTCCTCTCTTTTCATAATTTCAAATAATTATTGGTCTGATAATAATTAGGAAATATTTTGGACTTGTGAATATGATTTTTTTTATCATAAACTTAATACAAACAAAATATATATAAGAGGAGCCGTAAGGGATATCAATAGTGATACTTGATTTGATAAGCATATTATGCTTGGAAAATACTCGATTTTACATAAATATTTTTGTTTATATTAGAAAAATATGAGAGACATGCTTAAGTAATTATATAGGATTTTGATTTCATAAAATCCATCATTTTTCTTATTTTACCCTTTATCTTATTTCATAAAAATTCATCATTTGAATTCTGCCTATCTAATGGGACAACCAAAATCTATAACTCCACCTTTATATATGGGACAAAGAGAGTAATTAATATATTTTATGACTTTTCTGGTATTTGGCAGCACGTCTCGAAGCCAAAAAATAAGGTGAAAATACCTAAAAACTTGGACATCTTTCGGCTGCGATTTTGCACATAAACGCGGAATCTCACAACAACTATTTGTCGCATCGGGAAAAAAATCCTCGCTCAGTTCTGGTCATAATCAACTTATCATTCTACATCCCTTTTTTCATAGCTTATTAAGTGAGCAGTACGAGTTAAGTGTTATGCTTCAGAACTTTAAGAGCTTTGCTAACTTAATTGTATATCCTAAAGCAACATAGAATCCACAGCTCGTTCATATCAACACTCAGTATGACCTTCAACAAAGTTGAGAGTAGTTCCATATTATATGGGCAATTTAAGATCATATAGTTTTATAGGTCTTTAACAATCCTAATCTTTCAAAAAGATTAGTTATGCCGGTGGACTTCAATAAGCAACACTTCCATACTCCACAATTTATATATGCAACTAAGACATACCACTCTAAAAGTACTTATTTTTCTCCCCATCTGGGGATCTCATCTTTTATCCATGTAGACCATGGGACATATACGATTCATTCATCCTACATACATTAGATACTTAAAAGTGAAAAATGTGCCAGAGGCAGCTAATGGGAACTGTATTTGTAGATATGACTTAAGCGCAACTGAAAAAAATTATTACTTCACTCAAGTCGGTCACCATACTTCACTCAAGTCGGTCACCATACTCCAGCTATTAAAATTTTGAAAGAGCTATTTGCTCTTCAGTTGAACCCCATTTCTTAATCTAGATGAAAAATAAGGTTATAGGCTGCTTCCTATGAAAATGGGAAAATTTATCTATTTGCCAAGCCATGTCGACGTGCAAATATGTTTTTCCAGTATAGTAAAATTGGCAAATTTTAGTGGGACCTTTATTAATCAAAAAAACATATCTGTGTGTGTATAGTGGGATATTTATAAGAATTTAGGTATTATAAATATTCAAATAATCAAAAAATTATGAGAAAAGAGGATATATTATATGAAATAATAACTCAGCGACTAAATAAAATTTAACCTTGCGACCGAGTCTTTATCGGGTGATAGAGTGTCCATCGTTTGATGTAGTCCTTGCCATGATGTGCTAACTGATAAATATATCAGTTTATCCATCTGATTTGTTCATTTACCATATCCATAGTGATTCAGAATAACCCAATTTACTAATTTGGCCATTGCATATGAATTGGCCTTATTATGCCTAGACAATATTAAGTTATTAGTATGACAGAAAATTTGGTTTTGAGGCTTTGACCGTTTACCTCTAAATGGTTATATCCATCCCCTTGATTTTGGTCGACATCCCTCTCAGATGATCCAAACCTTTTAATGTCGAAAGGAGCACAATCGTGAACTGTTTAGCTTCATAATAGGATTAGTGAAGATAATGATGCACATTTTAGCTACTTAATTAGTTGTAGATATACTAGTGGCCAACTGGGACAGTGGGGTATACAAAAATTGTACGATACAAAGTTGACCATGTTCAATTTAAGCGGCCAATAATTGGAAGTGAAATGTTAAAAAAACAACTAACCGAGAATGATATATTTCTAGAAAGAATGAAACAATAGGCATCAGAAAACCTCGATAAGATTTCAAAGTAAGAAGATTGTTTTTAATAGAAGACTCAAATACAAAGAAGTCTTCGAGAACAAATACTACTATAGGAGTGTTTAATTGGTTTCTTCTCTATTTTAAGGTAATAATAATGATTCATATTCGTTCGTTCATTCATTCATCTGTTAATTACAATTTCATGCTTCAAAAAAAAATAAAAATTATCTGTTAACTCTTTTTCATCTTTAGGTTTCCCCAAGTTTTGATGGCTCATACATAATTATGATCTCATCAACTCCATATTAGAATGTGGGTCAATTTTCTTTTAATAAATCATTTTTTTTGAAGTAATTAATGAGTAATTTTCATTTATGATTTCTGAAATAATTATTTATTTTCTTGGTTATTCTAAGTTAAGGATCATTTTGTGTAGTGAATTCGGTATCTTCTATTCGATCGTCATTCATCTATGGTATGTTATTAGCTCTGTCTTTCGAACATTAGGGAGATATTAATACAAGTGTTCGCATTTGGAAATATCAGATTTGATGGTGTTTGACTGTCTTTGCTCTTCTAGTTCATGTAGTACATTATAATGTGATTGAATCATTAGAAGAAATGTATAATGGATGTGGTGTGGCCGCTGATATTTTGTATATTGCACAGTTACATATATATGCCCGCAAAAGAAACAAGAATGCTAATATTTGGGTATCTTTGTTGTTGTCTCCCGTCTCTCACAACTCTCAATTTGGAACTCAGCATTATGTGCTAAATTCCAACGACATTCCAAGTTGAGATTGTGCGAAATGGGAGACATCATCGAGTTTCCAAGTTGTTTCCGTTATAAGGATCAAAGTGTCCAGGGATCTAAGTTGCGGCAGGCGTGATTATAAGGTATGCCACTATCTTTTATCTTTGTTACTATATGAGTTCAATCTATATGTTTTATAGTAAAAGGTAATCTTTTTGAAGTGAAGGCAAGCATTTAAAGGTGATCAAAATTGGTCCTACTGCCACCTATATCGGATGCACAGGGTGCATAATTTTTGGGATCCCCTAATGATATTTTGTTACAGAAGTAAATTTTTGTAGTGATTTGACTTTGATGGATAATGCATAATAAGGAAATTAAAATGCGTAGTAAGATTAATTTTTTGGTTTTGGAAAGTGGTATGGAGGAGTGGGATACATACAATTTCCAATTTTAGTTGTTGTTTTTTTTGTGTCTCGGCAAGACTAGCTAGTCAGGCTTGTGACCTGAAAAGCACTGTGTCTTTAAAGAGAATTACAATGGGGATTTAGAGCATTGTTTGTGCTTATGGAGTTAGAGTTTCAACTAATTGAGGCTAGATGTGCTAGCCTTGGCATCCAACCATGCCTTGAAGGAATACATATTAGAGTTCAAAAATAGCAAAAAGTATCACTTAGTTCATCAAATATAATGTTTTTTCGATGACTTTACAGGTTGTTTCCACTTTGCTTTCAGTTGTTTTAGTGAGCTTCTTGTTCTCCACTTCAATTTTGGAGGCCCTCCATCTCATCTGTTTGTGCCAGATTAATGCCTCCATTGCTCCAAAAGATCTACTTTCCACTAATTATTTTACTCTGCATCTGAAGACTCTTTGGTCTTCGATTGTGCCATGTTCATCTGTCACTAACATGTAGAATTTCACAGAGTTTGTAGATAGCATGGATATCAGGTATCCATCTATTGAGTTTGGCACTAACAGGTAGAATTTCACACTGTATTCTTAGGAGAACATTTAAACGAAATTACATCTAGAAAACATTTAAAATAGAGCTGGCAAGAACAATAAAAACTCTACTTTACAATAAAAAATGAGTCTGTAATGCGAGATATAAAAATAAAATAACCTGAAGAAGTCCTAATATCGAAAATAAGCAACGTCATGGTATTTAAAATTATGCAAAAATGAAGGTTATGACTCTCAACTATACACAAAATATTCACCTGCATTGGAACCATTGTATCTCTTAGCTAAATTATCAGCTGAGAATTTAGTTTCTTTACGGGAATGACTTAAGCTTTTCTATTTTTTTCTTTTTTTCTTTTTTTCTTTTTTTTTAAGCAAAAAGAGATAATTATTAATAGGAAAAATTAGAAAAATGCTCTAAAATCAGTGTAATCTTGGAAAAATGCCCCAACCAGGACGATTTGGAAAAATATTCCAAAATGTTACTTTTTCCATCCAACCAGATTAGTGCACACGAGTGAGTTTGCACGCGCGTAAAAAAGATACAGTTACCCTTCATTTTAGAAACACATCTCCGGGTGACACGTGGAGTTTCATCTGACGGTCTAGAAGGGAGGGGCACGTGTTCACATCCGACACATGAATTTCACAGATGCTGATGTGCGGTCTGGGATATGGCACGTGTTTACTCTACATGTGTCACAAATCACACGTGCCAACTAACTCTTGCCCACTCGTCAAATCCACTCGTCTTCTTCACTTCAGATCCATTCAGCGAGAAAACGCGAGAGAGTAAGAGATATCAGAACTGCTGTTGCTGAGAATAGAAAGACGATGAGATGTCATGGTTTTTCTTTTATTTCTTGTAGTTAGTTAGGGATTTTTTGTTTGGTTAGTCGTGAAGATAAAGGAAAACGATTAAAGGCGGCGGAATAAGTTTAGATATTTCAAATCGATTAGAATCGGGTAAGTAATCAAACACTAATCTGTTTTTTCTCAAATGATGTTTTGATGCTTATAATTGTAGTATATGCATGTTTAATTAGAACCAGTTGTTAAACTAGGGTTTGAAATTGAAACTGATTGGGGGTTTTATGTTTTTTAGATAAATCAGGGTTTATAATTGCAATTAGTTGAATTTGAATGAAGTATTAACATGAATACATGATTATCTTCATTTAATTAGGTTGTTGTTAAATGTTACACTAATTTATGGTTTAAAATTAAAAATAATTTGGGGGTTTTTTGTTCCTTAAATAAACTAGTGTTTATAGTTGAAATTAGTTTAATTTAGTTGAAATATTAACATGAATACATGATTATCTTCGTTTAATTAGGTTGTTATTAAATGCTTGAATTGAATCAGTTGTTAACTTAGGGTTATTGGGATATTTCAAATGAAATGAATAGGAATTTAGTAGTTTCTGTTTTAAATCATCGTGGTAAATATCCAAAAATGTATTTTTTGGATGTTGTCTATGGGACTAGTGGTGAACAGTTTATAGAAATGGTAAAGAATAGGATGGCGAGTCTGGGCATGGAATCTAGGTTTAATATTCTTCTCTTTGATATGAAAAATGATATGTGTGAAGGTGAGAAAGACTTTATTAAAATGTGGAAGAATGGGAAACCAGATAGATGAGAGTGGTTATATATAATTTCAAGTTGCTATTGTGGTTGGAACTGTAGATTTTGATGATGGTAAGGGTAGTGGTACTACTATTGGTGGTGGTAGTAGTAGTGCTATTAGTGGTTTTTCAATGGGGGGAAGTCTTGTTAAATCACCACCTAAGAAGAGAGTTAGTAAGACTAAGGTTAAAGAAGTCCTAGATTGTTAAAGAAACATACTAAAAGTTAGCACCACAATGCTGAGATAAGACCAACAGAGATAAGACCAACAAGACTAGATTTTAGTGGTGGCTACACAAGAAAGTGTTGTAGAAAACCAAGATAATACCTTTCGGGATGAAGCAATTACACAAACCTCAGTCATTGAAGATGCTTATCAACATGAAGACCAAGTGAATCTGCACAATATGGAGGTAAATGAATGTCATCCAGATGACATACCTGAATTCCAATATGATATAAGTGAATCTAACAGTGGAGATTCAAATGAAGATGAAAGAACAAGTTATAAAGAATTTGTATCTGGGTGTGTTAGAAATGAAGATATTGGTGATGGACAGGGTGATGAAGGTTGGAATGTTCATGGTAGTGGTGTTGCTGATGCTAGTTGTAGTGGTGGTGCTGATGCTAGAGGTGTTGGTGTTGCTGATACAAATGGTAGTGGTGCTGCTGATGCTAGTGGGAATGTGTCAGTGATGGTAATAGAATTACGGGTGATGCTAGTGTTGCTAGTGTGGCAAGTAAGATGAACGAAGAGGATAAAGCCAAGCGGGAAGAAGATTATGGTCAGTATGTTAAGGAATCAGAAGATTTTCCAATGGTGTATGAAGATATCCCTGAGCCTGAACCTGGAGTACTATGTACTAAAATGGCTTTTCCAGACTTGGCTTCTTTCAAGAATCATCGAAGAGAATATGCAGTATTGCACTCAATGAGTACAAAGTCTCAAAAACAGATTTTGATAGGTTATATGTAGTGTGTAAATACAAGAAAGAATATAGGTGTCAATGGTATGTTGCTGCAAGAGTGTTGCATGTTGAACAGACTTTCACAGTCAGGAAATACAATCTAAAACGAACATGTAAATCAAAATATGGAGATAAAAATCCAAAATACAATGTTAGGTTTGTAGCAAACTACTTGTTGAAAACTATGGATGCTAGTTCAACAGTAGAAAAAGCAAGGAAGATAAAGAATGAAATCATTTGGCCCAAGTTGAAGTTTGACATACCTTATTGGGTTGCAAATGATTCAAGGGTATGTGTTAAGCCCATGTGTTAATATATCTTTTTTTTTAATTATTATTTTATAATCTAATCTTTCATTAATGAAATTTCTAACTTTGAGTATATGTATATATATATCCAAAATTTGGTACTAGCCCAGTTGCATGGAAGCTTTGAGGAGTCTTATACTAAAGTTCCTAAACTTTGTCCAGCTACTACAACATTAAACCCCAACAGTATAGGAAGCTTCACTTGGGCCAAAGATGGTGAAGATGTCAGATTTGAAAGTTTGACCTTATCATTCAATGCGCAGATTCAAGGCTTCTTGAATGGTTGTAGGATGGTAATTGGGTTGGATGGCATGCACTTAATTGGTAAGCTAGGTGGTGTAATGCTTGCAGCCATTGATTGGATGCTGAGAACCATTTATTCCCCATTGGGATGATGGTTTGTAGGTCAGAGACTGAAGCTAATTGGTACCTGTTTTTGAAAGATTTGAGAAAAAAATAGTAGATGGGTGTGGATTGACTTTTGTGTCTGATAGACAGAAAAGTCTAATTGAAGCAGTGAATGAATTGTTCCCATTATCAAATCATAGATTCTGCTTTAGGTAATATCTTTTTTCTTATCTTTTTATTTTACTGCTATTTGTATAAGTTAGTTATCATCCAGCATATAACCATTTAGTCTTGGTTGTATTTGTCTTTATTTGTCAGGCACCTGTACCAGAACTTCCAAGAAAATTGATTCACGGGTCCTGATAGGATTCTGAGAAACCTATATAATAATAACCGCAATCACAAGGCGTCTAACTAGTAGACACCGACAAAGACGGGTCGAACCCAAAGGGAGCGGGGACAATACTGCAATCAATATCTCTAATCAACTAATCAAGAACAATATTTTTGAATTTTTATAATTATGAATGAAATAATATAAAAAACTAAACTAATAAAACAACTAAACAGAGAGAGTCGGTAACCAGGTTTTTTAGTATCCACCACTATTTCTATTTAATTACTGAAGTGAAACATAAATCTTGGATATTTATCTATTGTTCATTCTATTGAAATCACCTATTATATATATTAGAGTCGCAAATATCACTAGGAAACCCTAAGCATGGCGCATCAAAAACTCTAAGTCTCAGCATACACCATCAAATTACGTTAGCGAAAAAATTATACGAAACTAATTATAGGTTCACAAATAATACCTGGCTATTCTAAGCATACCCCATCAAAGGATTTAACCCAAGCATGAAATATCGAATAAGTAGACAAATATATTTGCAATCCTATTACTTATGCGCAAAGGTTACTGAATTGTACAGAATCAGTGAAGCAAAAACTAATTTTATCATTAAATCAATAAATAAATTATGGACAATGTCAGGAACAGGCAAGTCCTCTGGGTATTTGCATGCAAATTGATCCAAAAAACTTGAGAAGCACACAATTCTAACCCTAAATTAGGTAACTTTTGGAAGTCTAGAGGTCTAGAAAAAAACCTCTAAGTCGGGTGAATTATCTTGTGAGATCGATTCATTTATGGAATTAGGCAAATCATCCACACAATCATCCACAAGGTCATCTATATATTATGTATGGAACAGAGAGTCACTACAAGACTGATCATCATCGGCAAATAATCTATGGCATTCCAGAACTCTCAATCTTTGTTCCAAACTAAAAGGTCTGTGTTTATAATACTTCTCATATATCGTTAGAGGTGATTCTTCACTTACCATAGATGAAGCAAGAACTTCTTTATGTCTTGACCAATTCATATATTCCCGAAGTGTCATCTTAGATGACGTCTCCTGAGAAGGAATCATCTTAGATGAAGTCTCCTGAGAAGGAGTCATCATCCTCAAACAATGTACCTGAAATAAAACTCTAAAACACAAAACAAGTCAAATAGAACTAAAATCCTAAAATAAAAAAAAACATAGAAATATATACAAAAAAAAAAAAACCTAAACTATGATTAGAAAATCAAAAATACTAATTACAATATTTCACAACCGCTCCCCGACAGCGGCGCCAAATATTGATATGATTATGAGAAACCTATATAATAATAAGCGCAATCGCACGGCGTCTAACTAGTAGACAACGACAAATACGGGTCGAACCCACAGGGAGCGGGGACAATATTGTAATCAATGTCTCTAATCAACTAATCAAGAACAATAATTTTGATTTTTATAATTATGAATGAAATAATATAACAAACTAAACTAATAAAACAATTAAACAGAGAGAGTCGGTAACCATGGTTTTTAGTATCCACCACTATTTCTATTTAATTACTGAAGTGAAACATAACTCCTGAATATTTATCTATTGTTCGTTCAATTGACATCACTTATTATATATATTAGAGTCGCAAATATCACTGGGACACCCTAAGCATGGCGCATCAAAAACTCTAAGTCTCAGCATACACCATCAAATTACGTTAGCGAGAAAATTATATGAAACTAATTATAGGTTCACAAATAATACCTGGATATTCTAAGCATACCCTATCAAAGGATTTAACCCAAGCATGAAATATCGAATAAGTAGACAAATATATTTGCAATCCTATTACCTATGCGCAAAGGTTACTGTATTGTACAGAACCGGTGAAGCAACAACTAATTTTATCATTAAATCAATAAAAAAAATTATGGAACTAATCTATTCAAATCATAATAGTCTGTACAAAATAATTAAATTCAAAATAGCCTATTACTCAAAGTGGTTTCAAACATAAAACCCTAGCTACAAATCAATTAGCAAGACATGGTAGTGGGTTTCTCAAAACACATAAAAAGAATTAACAAAAGTAGATACTAGAGAGATTAAACCCTTTTTGTCTTTGATCTGTAATTCCTGGCCGTCAACACCTCTTCCTGATGTTTTCTCCCAAAAACTCAGCCTTCTCACCGTTCCACACCCAGCAGAAACACCACAACCATCTTTCTCCCCGATCATTCGTCCTTCTCTCTCTGTCCACCTTTCCTTTTTTGCTCCCCAAACCGTACGCCTGCAATCTATCCTCTCTCTCTCAATCATTCATCCAACCTACCCCTTTCTGATCCTCTCTCCTCTTCTTCTCAACTTTTCTCTCACCGAACTCTCTTTCCTGCCTACGCCTACTTCTTCCCTCTCTCCAACTTACTACTTCTCCCTAACCAATCAACCACCCAGCCGTCACACCCCTATCCTCGGTCCTATTTCCTCTTCGAAAACTCCCAAGACAAAACCTAAAAGAAAAAAAATCTCCCCCTCCTCTCTCCACTTTCTTTCTTTTATATTCTTCACCTCCAAATGTCAACCAACTCTGACCATCTCTTTTTTTCCATCAGACTTTGTCCCATAACTAGCCAACTCCAAAAACTTCCCACATGGTCCCTACTCACCACTATCTCACCACGCGTCACCTAGCCTCCTTTCTCTCTTTTTCTCACTTTATCTTCTCTTTTCTGTCAGACCAAAGAAGTCTGATTATCTTTTTCACGTGCCATCAATCCACGGTCCCCACACCTTCTTTTTTTCCGTGTGCCAACAACCACTTCTTCTCTCTATTGATGCCAACCTCGTCTTTTATCCAAATTAATCCAAAGGTGGCGTATGTTCTGAACGTGTTTATAAGGTGTGGTATCAGTTTTATAATCAATCTGAGTTTCGTACAGCGACGAACCAGCTTGAACCATTAAATGCTTGTGTTGCTAGTAATTTGGTCCAATTAAACATGTTTCATTGCAACTTCGGGTTTCATGTATGCAAACTATAAAAACATAAAAATAAAAAAATTAATATAAAATCAAGTAATAGCAAATATAAATTAGACGGTAAATATGTATAAATTATGTCCATATCAGGTCCTAAAATGACCACCCTTATGTGGAAGGATTCCAAAGCATATAAGTTGCAGTACTGGCAAGTAGTATTTTACCACGAATAATATAATATATACTTTAGGTACACATGTATGAGATAAATTATGTAGTCAAGTAGTTGATTATATTAGTTCTCTAGGTACACATGGATGAGATGCACAAGTTAAATGAAGATGCATACACCTACTTGATGAATTTGGACCCAAAATGCTGGGCAAGAGCATGGTTCCACATGATGTTGCTTGTGAGCATATAAACAACAACTTCTCAGAGCTACTTTGATGCTGATCTTTCAGACTTTCTGAAAGTGTATGAGGTGACTAACAAACTGACAAAGAAAATATTTATTGTGCATATTGTTGAGATGACTTGCACATGCAGACAATGGCAGTTGAGGCAGTTTACATGTCAACATGTCGTTTGTGTGTTGGCTAGATTAAATTCAGATTGAGCTAAGTTAGTAATTTTCCAACTATCTACATTAAATCCAAAAAAAAATTGTGGTTGAAATGCAATGAATGAATGAATGCTTGCAGTTACTGTAGTAAATACTACACTATGGATTTTTATAGGACCAGCTATTCATGGTCAATAACTCCATTGGGATACATAAATGACTAGGAAAACAAGGTGAGGCCAGTGGTCCTTTACTTCTTTGTTTTGAGAATTTTTTATTTAATAATATTATCTTCTTTTGTCCTTCCCTTTATTATTTTTTTATCTTTTATTTTTAGATCTAAGTATATAAAGAGTACCAACCCTAGTGTTCTCTTCTTTTTTTTCATCTTATACAGACAAATGTGAACCTTATACATCCATTGAAACTCAGAGACAAGGGTAGATCTTGTGTGAAAAGGAAGAAATCCTGGATGGAGAAGAACCAGCAGAAGCAACAAAGGAAGTGTACTACATGTGGAGGGATATATCACAACAAGAGTACCTGCCAAGGTGGTGCAGTTGGATCAAACCTAAAGAACAAGAGTGTCAGAATAGAGTGTCTTGTTGATGGTGATTCATTTATCCAGAGAACTGCAACTCCAAAGAAGATCAGGAAGAAAGTTACAGCTGCAACAACAACAAAGAAGTATGCATCATCTTCTTTCACAAAGAAATATGCATCTCCAACAACTGGATCTACAAAGAAGTATGCATCATCTTCTTCCACAGTCAGGAAAGCTGCACCATCTTCTTCTTGTAGAGCTGATGTTGGTTCTAAAAGGAAGGAAACCGCACCATCTACTTCTACTGGTGCTTTTAACCAACATTTCTCAGGTACATTCCACATAAAGAACCAGAACCAGACAATTAACAATTTTGAACCATCATTAGAGGCAAAGAAAGCCTAACTCAAAATGTATGTAAGATTCAGTGTTTTTCTAGTTAATGTGGCAGACAATGTTAGAATTTCTAGTTAATGTGGAAGACAGTTAGAATCCTTCTTTGTTGGATTTTTTTTTTTTGACAAAGTTAAGTCTGCTTTTGTTTTGTTTTGTTTTGTTTTGTTTTGTTTTTTTTCTGTTGGATGCTTTTTCATGGACAGAGTTACTATGCTTTCTAGTGGTATGAAGATAATGTTTTCTTAAGTTTTGACTTCATTTAAAACTTCAGTTACAAACTTTCTATGCTTCATTTTGGTTCTCTTTTCTTTTCCAACAATTACACATACAAAGATAAGATATTCTCATAACTGCATTTTTTTCTCCCACCGTCCATTTGAAAAAACATTACACGTGGAGCCATCTGGGGCAGCATGACATGTAAGTAATTCATTTAAAAGTTTACATTTTTATAGTAATATTTTTTTTCCAGTAATGTAAGCATGCATGTGAGTTGGATGTGAACATGTGTCCCTCCCTTCTAGACCGTTAGATGAAACTCCACTGTCACCCGGGGATGTGTTTTTGAAGTGAAGAGAAACCGTGTTATTTTTACGCGGGTGCGAACTCACTCGTGTACACGAACCTGGTTAGATGGAAAAAATAACGTTTTTGGGCATTTTCCCAAATCATCCAGGTTGGGGCATTTTTCCAAGGTTACACTAGATGAATACGAGTTACATTGACTTGATCATCACTGAAATTTGCATCGTTACATATGAAATGGAAAATATAAGATGGGATTGTCCATTGGGTTGACATGTTGTTTCCTTTTTTTCTTCCTTCCTTTGCCAATGCATCTGCTGCTTCATTACCCGTTCTACCTGTGAAGATGGCTCAAAGAAATTGAATTTCTTTGATATATCTTTTACCTGCTCAAGTATTCTCCTGCTTTTTCAATGAATGTTAACTCTTTTTCCCCTCAGAAACTCGATAACCTTCATGTTGTCTCCTTCTAGTACGATTTTTTGTTCCTTCCTCTGTAAAGCCAATTATGTTGCCTCATAAGCCGCCATACTTTTTGTCATTGTAACCGAAGTCGCCAGTTTTTCATACTGGTTGCTATCGTGAAAGATCCCATATAATTTTTTTCTAGAAGTCCTAATCCAACCTGTAGCTCATTGTCTTTATAAGAGTCATCGAAATTTATCTTCTTAGTCCCTTGGGGCGGTGGTATCCATATATCCTTACCCTTATTTCTTTCTTTTTTCGCGATCTCATTTGTTGCCTGCATTGGTATCTGCATGTTGATATATATTTCTTCTTATATTAATCTGATAACATTTGTTGGGTGTTGTTTTTGCTCTCTAAATACCAGTTCACACCCTGCTTTCCAAATATACCAAGCCACTGTACCACAAACTGTCACCCATCCTACAGTAGAGTTATCCCATTCAGGGGGGTTACTGAACCAACTAAGAAACTAGGTTAAAAGATCAGAGTGTTGGCTAATTTTAGTAGCTCTACTAGCTCCAAACCAGACCGCTCTAGAGAAAGGACAATCAAGAAGGAAATGAGTAATCGTCTCCCTATCATTCTCACATAAAGGACACACAGTAGATTCTAAAGGTATTTTAGTGGCTAGGATGTCTCTAACCGGAAGGCAGTTAGAGAAGCACTTCCAAAAGAATAATTTTATTTTTGGTTGGATCTTGGATCCCCAGATTTTATACAGCAGTTTGTCAGTCAGATTGTTTTCTTTCTGGCCCTCCAACTTCGCGTAAATGGAATAAGCTCCATTTGAGCTCATCGCTACCTTCGAGCCTCGGTCTGCAGCAAGAAATCAAATTTGTATCGGGCCCATCAAAAAGATTTTCGAGCAGATATTTGTTTCATTCCTGCTTGGAATGATCCCATAGATGCCCAATCTTATAAATCTCCCCACCATCCCAAATGGGAGAAGTGGAGTGAAGTTGTTCGTGAGCCTCGGCACCCAATTATTATCCAGATGTTAGTGTCAGATACCAAGGGCAGATCCCATACACCAACCTTTTGAGGTTATTCAGGCCCACTTTGATACCACTCCAAGCTACCGATCCGTTTTTTAAGAAGGTTTCTCTCACTGGACAAGATTTATGGAAGTATTTCGATTTCATGACTTTAGCCCATAGCTCATCTTTTTGGATTAGTCTCCACGCCAGCTTAGTTTGCATTGCCTCATTTACTATCTTCAGGTTTTTGAATCCCATGTCTCCTTGCTTCTTGCTTCTACATATCGGGCTCCAGGCTTTGATGTACAGACCTTTTTTTATCATTTTGACCCCACCAAAAGTCTCTTTGGATTCCAGTAAGAGTTTTAATGGTTTTGGTTGGGACCGGGAAATATGTCATTTGGTATATGGGTAACAAGTCCAGAGTAGATTGGACAAGGATCAATATCTCTGCCTGGTTGAGCATTACCCCTTTCCAACCTTTGAGTTTAGATCTGAACGTGGTTATGAGGTTGATAAAATTATGTTCCCTTTTCCTTTGGAAAAATAGAGGAGATCCTAGATAGGTTTCTTTAAGATTCATTTTTTTCATTCGTAGGGTTCTAGTGATAGCCCTACTAAGCCTAGGGTGCAGATTCGATGTGTGAAAAACTATGGATTTGTCCAAATTAATCATTCGCCCTGAAAGGGACCCAAAGTCATTTAGGATAGCCATGATGTTTCTGGATTCTTTCATTTCAGCTTTTGTAAAAATTAGGATATCATCCGCAAACAACAAGTGAGTTATGGAAGGGCTCGATTTTGCATTTTTGATTCTTGTGATAAGATTTTTAGATTCGGCATGAAGCAGCATCCTGCATAGAACCTCCATACAAATAATGAAAAGGTATGGAGATAATGAGTCTCTTTGGCGAATACCACGAGAAGGATAGAAGACTGCTCCCGGAGAGCCATTCAGCAAGACCGAGACAGCCGAAGTAATGATACACTGATAGATGAGGTCACACCAGTGGTCCCCAAACCCCATTTTTTTTGAAAATTTTAATCAGATAATCCCATTCAACCCTATCAAAAGCCTTGCTCATGTCTATCTTAAGGCCTTGATACCCCAGTTTTTTTTGTTTTTTTTCATACCATTGTTATTTTATGAGCAATAAGGATGTTATCAGCAATTTTCCTTCAGGGAACAAAAGCTGCTTGGTATGGGAAATTATGGTTTTCAAATGTGGTTTTAATCTGTTGGCAAGAATTTTGGATATTATCTTGTAAACAGTATTGCAAAGGATAATGGGTCTGAAATCCCCCGGGTTGGTAGGTTATCTTTTTTCGGTATCAAAGTGATGAAGGTTTGCTTGAGTTCTTTAAGCAGAAACTTTGATTGGAAAAATTATTTAACCAAAGAAGTAACGTCCGGCCCCATAAAGGCCCCACTTTTTATGGAAAAAAATAGGGGGGTAGCCATCCGGCACCATAGATTTGGAGTGAGCCATGGAAAAAACCACATCTTTTATTTCTTCATCAGAGGGAGTAGCAGTAAGAGTAAGGTTTATTTCAGGGGTAACCCAACTGGGAATAAGATCAAAGATTTCTTGCTCTTTTTTTTCATCAATGGTGTTAGATCTTAGGGCAGTTGGGATTTTTTTAAAATGTAATTTTAGGGTCTCAGCGATATCCAGATGATTATCTTTCATTCCCCGAATTCATCTTTGATTTTCGTGATCCTATTCCTTTGTATCTGACATTAGTTTTCGAACGAAAATAGGCAGTATTTCTATCGCCTAGCTTAATATCATTGTCCCTAGATTTATCTTTCTATAATTGTTCTTCAATAGCGTACCATTTTTCAAGTTCTTGAAGAAGGTTTTTCCATTTAGATCTAGAGAGATCATCATGGTCAGAATTGTATTAACAATAATCAAGATCATTCCTGGCTTGCCTTATTTTGGTGTTTATGTTCCCAAAAACTCCTTTTATTCCACTCCTTCAACTTGTATTTGAGGTTTTTGAGTTTGGATACCATTCTAAAGCCCGGGGAGCGCGGAAAAATCTCTCCCAACAATCTTGGATAAGTTTCAAACAACTTGGGTCCTCAAACTACATGGCAGGGAACTGGAAAGGCTTGGAAGCAGAAGTAGTATTCTTATTGAGTTTGAGGAGAATTGGGTTGTGATCAGAACCAATCGGAGTTAAATGGGTAAGGAAAGCATATGGGTATACGTTGATCCAATTAGTATTGCTCAAGGATCTATCCAACCATTGTTCTATTTTCCCTATAGTTCTATGGTTTGGCCAAATGAATTGGTTTGGGCCCTCGAAACCCAAATCATAAGGCTCATAGCCTTAATAAGGGCCAAGATCTCTATCACTTCTGAATTTTTGCCCTTTTAAACCCCCCTCTTATCAAAAGGCTTAAGAATAAGGTTTAGGTCGCCTATGAGGACCCACAACATATTCTCATCCTGATGAGACACCTTTCCAAGATAGTCCCATGGTTCCACCTTAAAACCATGGTAAGGACTTCCATAAAAGAAAGTAAAAGAGAAACTGCTTGTTCTCTTTCTCATCTTGAACCAAGGCATTAATCATATTCTTATTACTTTGTACAACTTCTAGAACTACCCCTTTTGACCATCCCAGAGCCAAAACTCCCGTTGATCCTACAGGTGGGACAAGCCACCAGTTGTTAAAATGACATCTTTTGAACAGAGAGATAACATATTTCTCCTGGGATTTGGTTTCAGATGGGAAGACTATGTCTATAGCATGATTAAAAACCATGTTTACAAGAGTATCCTGAGTTAATTTCTTGGATATTCCCTGGACATTCCATGCTAGAGTATTAACCATCCTAAAAAACCTCTTAGTAAAAATCACAACTTGACTGATACAGAAAAAACATGTCCACTGGTTAGGCTTCTTATACCAAGGATAGTTACACGGGCAGTTTCCAATCCCAAGAATTATATTTGGCACCCCACTACCAGCCTTTATAGTTGTTCTATGAATCCAATCTAAGGAAGGAGAAAGAAGAGACAAATTACGGCTATATGGGGTAAAGGTTTGCTCCCTTCCAAGTAAACTAACAAGAGCACAAAGCATGAGGAAGCCTCTAAAAATGGGTATAGGCACTGGATAAGTGGAAAGATGGGAATTTTCAGAAATGGCAATCTCATAAAGCAAAGTCCAATCAAGGCAGAAAGAGTTGTAGTTTTTACTGATGGTTATAGTAAAAGGAAAGCTAGTGTTAAGATTACAGTCACTGGAAAGAACACAAATCAAGGACTTAAACTTGTTTCTAGCTAAACTACACAACTTATTAAAGTAAAACACTGGAAACAAGTAGGTATGAGTGGTAGTAAGTAAACAAGAACTGTGCGCTGGTATAGCTGCTTCCAAAAAAACTGTACCTTCAATCTTCTAAAAAGAAATGCTTGTTCTACATGATCCTAAAACTTTTACCCTTACTATTTCCGATTAGCCCATTAAACTTGTTCTGCTGTCCATCTTCTCTTCTAATGAGCCTATCTTCTGTAGCCTTCAGTTTCTTTCCTGAGGATCTAGATGAGTGTCCTCCTTGGTAACCAAAATATTTAGTTACTACATACAAGACAAGAGCAGTAGTATTTAGTTTATCATTGAATTAGTAACTGGTGAAAAAATATGTTGTGGTGATCTTAGTTCATTTCTCTCTCTGGTTTGTTGCCTATTTGTAAATCTCAGAAAGTTATGGTCCTTTTTCTTTAAATCATGTCTATCAGAGCCTAGGCCAAGATGTTTAATAGTTCATATATTTAACAAGATTAGACAGGCATGGGTATAGGCAGAGTTGAAAACACATAAAAAACACAAACAGATCATCGAACATGAAAAGAAAAATAGATTGTAATTGTAAGTTTAGATTTCAAATGGAGTTTTGGGTTGTATACCTGAGCTTCAGAGTGGCCTAGGTTTGAATTAGGAGACAAAACTCCCCCCAGGGGTACATTTTTATTGATCTGCATAACTTCTATGGTCACATCCGCAAGGGTAGCAAGGTTTGAATGGTTGGTTTGGTTAGAAGGTTGGTAGTATTGTTGTAGAAAGTAGGCTTCCGGGAAATTGTCTTGGGAAGTTGAATCGGTTGAAGTCGTTTCTCGAATCTCCACATGATTAAAATTGGTAAATTTCTTTGGCTTCTTTAGAACTTTCTTCACTCTGCCACCCCTAATAACTGGAACACGAACCTCTAGTTGTTCCTCTTTACTCCCTTTCATGCTTGACTCTTTGGTTTTGGCTACAACTTTGCATCTTCCCTTAGAGCCCCTAAGAGTTGTAGCTTTCTTCCTTCCTTCAGTTGTTTCTTGGTCTCTAGCATTTACCATGTTTTTGCCTTTCTGGTAGTTTGATTCATTCAGCATAGGAGGGCCTTTTCCAAATATTTTTTTCTTGATTTGTTGTTGTGCTGGGAGCATTTCTTGGATGGTCATATTTCTTGCAAGGCTCATGAAATCCAAGTTACTGTTTTTAGATGGCATTTTATTAGCTGGTGAGAGATTTAACATTCGCTCCACAAGTATACCCAAAAAAGGTTGTTGAGAAGTGATTAGGTTCATGTTGAAAGGGTTTAAAGCAAAATTGGTATTTTCAGATCTTATATTCTCACTTGAAGGATTTGGTACAAAGGGAGCAGAAGGAAGCATGGGTGCAAGGTTTAGTTCCAATTCAGAAGGGAGGATTGATATTTGAGCCTATGGATTGTGGAAATATCCAGGGTCATTAAAAGAGCTTGGGGTCATTCCAGTTTCAGCAAACCCTGGTGGGAAAGTTATTGATTCAGGCAGCTGTGGAAGATCAGATGAAAGATTGAGCTGACTGTTATTATTTTGAGACTGAAGTGGGTAGTTGTTTCGAATGGCATAAGGATTTGAGTTTTCCACACATTTAAGAGATGGGTTGAGTCCATCTAGGTTGTCGCTGCCCGAACCAGATCCGAAAAGGAATTGCCTTAGTGGCCCATAGTCATACCTGGGTCTTTTTTGGAAGTGGGTTAGTTTGCCTTTGTCTGATTCGGGTATTGGTTGTAATCAAGCCATTATCTAGGTTTTAAGATTAGTTGTTGAAAGGGGTTCTGAGTCTCAGATATAATATCATCTTCTTCATGCATCTCAAGAGCCTCCATGGAAAAAGTAGGAGGGGAAGCACTTAAGGACCATTAAGATGATCAATAAGCTCTTGAGGTATAGGATGAACTAGACCACACCTACCCGGAGGGTGGTCAATAATCCTGCAGATAGAGCACAATCTTCTTGGTATTTTTTCGAACCACAGTTCAACTTTTGCTTGTTCTCCTGCAATAGTTCGCTTGACTTTTCTTGGAACAGTTTTGGACAGATGCATTTTGACTAGAGCTCTAACTGATCTCCTTCTGTCAGCTGGAAAATCATTTCCAGATCCATCATCTTAACCTCTTCACGTATTCGTTCCGCAATATTTCTTGGAATACCATTAAAGTGATGTTGAGGTAGAAGTCTGTTGAGGTTAGCCCATAAGTATTCAAATTTTAGACAGACTTCAGCTGGAGTGAAAGCATCTGAGTGCCTTCTAATTTTCATCATGTACCCTTTGATATGCCAAGGACTGCCTCTCAGAACAAAACCCACATCATGTCTGGTTTTGAGTGTAAGCACCAACCTGTTTTCATTCCTAGCTTCTCCTCCATTAACGAACACAACTGCGGGTTCATAGTTGGAACCAAAAAATTCTTTGCATTCAAGGTTGATGGAGGCTTAAGGGTAAGGATATGGGCAATTAATTTTAGCAACCACCATTTGTTGAATTTATTCTTTGCAAAGTTCTGCTACTTCATCATCAAGAACAAGAGGGGGTTCAAGCTTATCTAGCAGAGTGAGATTTGAGGCAATTTTAGAGGACATGGAGCTAATATCATGTGGGTATGAGTTTTCCATATTTCCATATTAGGGGGGGCAGAAAGAATAAAGCTGGAAAAGGTAAGAGAACAGGTTTCTTGATTTGGTTCTATGAAAATGAAGCTTCTTTAGCCAGTTTATGTAGCAGTCTAATCAACAGAAGCCATAACTACATACTTAACTCCATTAAACTCTTGTTCAGACTCAAATTAGGGCATGAGAAAATCTAATTCAAGAAAGCAGGAACTTGCTTGAAAGATGGAGACAAAATTCAACTGAAATGGTGGGGTGAGGGGGCTTTGAATTGGTTTTAAAGGTTAGGTAGATGGCTTGCGAATGCTTCGAATAAACAATAAAGACCTATGAAAATGTATGCCTGATTAGAACTTTGTCCCCCTGCAAACCTGCAACTCAGATCTCAGGGGATAAGGGTTAGTTCATTAAAAAGAAAACAGAGTTTGGTTGAGGCGTTACTTCAAACACTAAGAGGGAGACCCACACAAAAAGAAATTGAAAGTTAGGAAGTAACCAATTAACACTAAAAACAGAGGGAAAGCAAGGTTCAAACTTGTTGGATGAAACTACTTCATCCTTCTCCATCTTATAGTAACTATCACACCATACACCTGACCCTCCCTCGGTAATTCCCATATGACGATAACAGTGAAATATTTTAAACATATTTATGAGTCAACTGCAGTACTTTAATCTGAACCTTCTTAACATCTAGAGGCAGACCCTCAAAAACAAAGTTGTTTCTGCAATACAAAGATGAAATACTATGCTTCCATAATGTTTTAATCCCACTTCATGGGAGGATATTTATATCTTATCTTTGAATAAAAGTAGCTACTAGAAAAATACCTCTGATCCTAGTTAGTAAGTTGGTGAATTTTCAACGTATAATTCACGAATCGACATGAATAATACGTCCAAACTAATCAAGCTCCTACTGATTTATTTTTCAAAAACTTTACATGGAAAGATTCGAACCCAAGACATATATCCTATTAGACTATACCTTCAACCACTAAGACATCATATTTATATTTTTACATGCCGAATTTTGAAAACCGAATCCATATCTATAAATCGAATTATATATGTATGTATGCAGTTATGAAATACTTCCAAACAACGAACCATTGACCGGATTTTTGACTGAATTCGAATTATTCGAATCCATATAATACTCGCATGTTTGCCATCCCGAAATTCCCGTCGTACCCGAATTGCTAACTAGGATTTTGATTTCCACACAAATTTTTCTATTTAAGAAAAGGATAAGAGAACATCTAAACTTTAACGGAATCATTTACATTCTCATTAAGATAAGGAACTATCATTTTTGAACATTGTTCTTGCTGTGTAATTAAACCTTACAACATACTAAAACAGGAACCACTAATCAACCATGTAATAAGCTAGTGATTATTGAAGTCCATGGGCCTAACTAATCTTGAAAACTCCTAAGGCTTATTAAGAAAAGGATCTTAAGATGTCCATCCAATATGGGACTAATCTCAACACGCCCCTTCACGTGTAGCCTCTTTGGGTCTAACACGTGGACATTTAATCAGGTGATGCAGATTAAGTGTAATCATATTTGACTCGTCACAAATTGCCTCCTTTGATACCATATTGAAGCCCATGGGCCTAACTAACCTCGAAAACCGTCTTGTAAGGTTAGGGTTGCCTAAGATTTATTAAGGGCAGAATCTTAAGTTGTCCATCCAATATGGGACAATCTCAACAGTGATAAACTGGAATAATCCAAATTCTCGTCGTCGTTGACGCAAAATATTCTCATAGATTTTCAGGCTAACGTCGAATAACCCCATTACGAGTTTTTACGGGCACAAAGGCACGTAAACAAAGAAAATTTCATATGATACTCTAAGTGGCTAGATGGGGCCATTACCACCTTGACATATTTCATGTGCATATCACGCAACTGAAAATATTTTACGTTGAACCAGTGGAATAGAATCTGATCATCATAGAAACCCAGAAAACGAGTTGTGACAATAAAAATAAGTGGAAATTGAAGAACAACATGAGTTTCCTTGATCCAAACTTGCTTGATTATATCCCTTAATGTGTGCAAGTGAAGCTTAAACTTCTGACTACTAATGTCTCCAGTAGCAGCAGTTGCTGATTATTTTTCATGGCGTGCAACATATAAAGCTCCTTCGTAATCAAGAAGATGAACCAATTAGGTTACGAGACGTGTAAACCCTAATTGTTCCACAAGATGTCTCTAGAATATTTTCTAGTTGATTATGTGAGGTAGAACCAATTAGGTTATGAAACATGTAAACCCTAATTTTTGAGGGGTATTTTCTAAAAAGAATTGACGTTTTGTTATAAGATATACAAGAGCAACTTCTAAAGAGAACTGGTTTTCTTCTAGGAGTTTTACAGGTGGGTGAATACAATGAAGCAGGATAACTTAGAGGGTATAGTTTGTCTTTATTATACCCAATCCAAAGTCTGATAGTAGGTAAGAGGAGTAACAACTTAAATCAGTGTGTGTTCAGTCTTGACTAGGACCCGGGGGTTTTCTACAAGATTCTAATTTCCTCGTTAACAAAATCTTGGTGTGTTTGCTTTACTTTCATTTTCGCATTATAAATTCTTTAATAACTAAAGGAAAGCAAATAAGATTCTAGAATAAAGTTTTCCAAGGAATCCTTGTTGATCACAAGCTTGAATAAATATTTTTCAAGAATTGTCTCAAAGGTTCAAAAACAAAAAATTTAGTGGTGTACTAAATATTTTGAAAACATATATATAGTAATATTTTTTTATCCTAGTGTTTGGTAAGATTTTTGTAAAGTGCTTTTCACACAAATCACTTCCAAAATTCATCAACTTTTAGAACCTGGTTTATATAGGGGTTGTAAGGATTAGAAGGGGACTATCAAATTTATTCATAATCAGGGCATATGTATAAGGAGTGTTTAAATTTAAGTAAACTATTATATTACGCTTTCCCTTTTACTAATCCTAATACAAAACTACTATATTACCTTTTCCATGTTACTAATCCTAATACCCTTAATCAATAGCATGTTGAAATGAAAGTGGCTTACAGCTGCGAGATTATTAATATTATTCAAATAAATAACTAGTTGTTGAAAGATGTACAACCATTTATGACCAAGGTGTCTGCATTTGCGATCTTGTATAACAAAAATATTCAAATAGTATGAAACCTTTTATTCCCTACTTTGATTTTTTCAGTTTTTTTAATTTTTCCGGGATTTTTTTAGCATGTTGAAATGAAAATGCCTTTAGAGTTTCACAGGAATATTTGATGTTTTTTGTTTTTGTGACGGTGAAAGTTTATTCTTCCGAGACAGAAGGATAATATTTTTCTTATGCCCAAGTGGTAGCTGAGAATAGAAAAACCCACTAAACTATCTATGTTTCCTAAATTTCACAATACACATATTGGGTACTGGATAAGACCTAGTAGTGGTGATTATTTTAGTGTAGTATGATAGTGCATATTTTTCATTGTTAAGAGAAAACAAAGTTTTTCTCAAAGTTCATCTACCAGGGAGTAATTATATTCCTGCTAATTATTCAAGTGTGCATTGTGCATTCCAGTAAGTACCAACAAATGTATGTTTAATAAATTAATGCAGGGCGGAAATGTTGAAATAAAATTGAAAATATAAAATACATATTTCTGAGATAAGTCACTAAAAAATTAATTAATCAAAAAAGGTTTGCCTAATATCAAAACATGGAAATTTTTATATAAATAAATTCTTACTATATCAATATACTTGTTACCTAAACTAAAGTTGTTTCCTAAAAATATCTAAATATTAAATACGAAAATAACTTAATTAAAGTAAAATATAAATTGTTAGATAATTATAATAAATTAAATAATAATGATAATGATAATATCAAAAAAAAGATATTTGTTTTCTCTAAATGTTTTATCATTCTTTAAAAAATAATTCGTCCTCAAATTTTATCAGTATGTATTCTTGTATTAAAATTTTTTGATGAAAATCCTTCTAATCCTTCAAAAAATATGATCTTGACAAAATTATTTTCGGACTCAAAAATATTTGTTCAAAAAAAAAGTTAAGTTGATGTCACTGATCCAGTTGACTACATCTGCTTCAAGAGAATAAGGATCAATGTAACCAGACCATATGAAATCTCATTATCCGGGTAAACATCATATATTGGTGGTAATTTCAATCCACAATAACTTGATTGTTTTCGATCCCAGAAAAATAAAATATACCATCAAACCTTAAGATTCCAAACTTTAATCCGGATTCCAATGAATCTCGCAGATTATGTGCAACTTTTTGAAATCTTTTCTCCTTGTCACCGAGGAGATTTTATTTACGTCAACAGTATCCTCCTCCGCTCCATATAAATTAATACCATGGCAAGGCTCTTGTTGAGGTTGCAGTTCAACCAATGGGAGGGTGAGCGCTTTGCATTTAGTTCAATTACATGCAAAGCTGTAAAGTGGGTGTAGGATTTTATAGAACAAGACGACGACAAATTGTTGTTGCTTATCGATTGTATTATGGGTTGAATCAGTGTTGACGACATCAAGAAAATGGGCCAACATTTTCTTTTGCCTAGTCTATTTTGTTCTTATAACAGTATACAATTATAGCTATCCAGGCTTGAATTTAGAGAAGATAAAGGCTACAGAGAGCAATAAGGAAAGCTGCAAACTTTCTTGCACCCTTATGTGCTTTCGCGAGCTTTGTGGTAGACATAATATACGTCTCTTATATGCATAAAAAAGCTTTAGGGAGCTAATGCGTAAATTTGCACTTTGTATATATTGCAACAGCAACGACGAGAGCTACGTAATTTAATTACATCTCGTATATATACAACGTCAAGCGATAATAAGTGTTGCATTTCTTTAAATGATATTAAGAATTAATATCTAGTCTTCTTGTCGCCTAAGCTAGTACCGAAAATCACAAATTTGGTGAATTGATTTTGCATCAGTGCCTTTGCAAATAAGTCTACTTTTGACAAATTGATAGACACGGCAAATGAGGAAAATGAAAAATATGGTAAGCATATTTAAATATGGGAACCACAATGAGTTTTTTGGGTTTAGGGACCTGATAAGCACCGTACCAGTAGAAGTGGATAAATACGGAACAGTAGCATAATAATTGGTTGAATAAGCCATTTTTAAGCATGGTTGAGCTTTGCTATCATTGTGACATAGTAAACACGGTATGTGCACTTGAAGTACCGTTCATTACTATTAATTTATATAGGTCGTCTTGGAAGGATTGGGACAGATATTGAGATAGTTTCTATGTTCACATAAATTATTTTACAGTTTACTGTTGATTTTACATGACAATGTAAATTCTGATGGACAGTGAACGGGAGAGAAAACCTGATCAGTTACCGTTCATGGGTCACGTGTTATCGTGTCAGTACCCAGTTGCTACCTTAATCGGTAAAATAATACGGAACATAAAGTTTTGTTGATAAGGCATTCCCGCCTAAAGATCATGGGGAGAATCGTCGACGATATTGGTTAATACCAATTGTGTCTCATCTAAATTCTCACACCAATAAGTGTCTAAGGTGTTGGAGATTACTCAATTGCTAGATTTAGCAAGAGTACGCTTGCTAGATTAATTCGGCATAAATAAGGTCCTTACAAGGCATGCCATGAAATCCCAGCGATTGTATCGTCTGAAAACATGCTTACAAGCATAGACAAAAACCTCTAATAAGGGGTATGCCAATCTAATCAAATAACATCCATATTCTCTTTGGGTGATGAGTTGATATCTCCTGAAGAGGAGCAAATCCACAAAAGTTGCATTGATATCCCATGGAGGAGAATATATGCATACTAAAATTTGGTACCAATGGATTAGAATATCCTCATACTCTAAAGAATAATGTAATATCGTTATTATCGACAAAGTTTAGATGATTAGAGAATATGGACCTTAGTCTATACTGAGTTATTTTCTCAACTGTATACGCTTTTAGGACCTTAGTCCTAGTATCGGTTAGAAATTTGATGTTTATCAGAAAATGTGATGGGAAAATTAAGGTCGCTTATTATACAACGCCCCCACCTCCTTGACAACGAGTTTTCGCAGACACTTAATCAGGTTGATGGAAGTATAGTCTTGTAGTCATACATGACTCGACATATCACCTGGGTGGTAGATGTGTATCTATACTCATATAAATGAAACTTTTGTTTGTCAATTTTTGATGTTGTATCATTTTGGTAATACTATGGGCATTGATGGTGAGTAATTTTGTTATTCATATGCATTCATTAAATGGTTTAGTCGAATCATTCATAAATCCTTTGAACTTACTACTCATAAAACCATTAGCATGTTTCTGTTTGAAGATGTGTTGCTTTATATGATGCCACACTACGAGTGCTATTACAACAAGATTTATAAATTTGATGAGAAAGTCTTCCCACCATTAAGGGGGAGGAATGGCTACCGCATGAAAAACGGAGTGATGTATCCTGGTTTGCACAAAGATAAACCAGGATGTATCTCATCTTGATGTTTTCAACAGTGAAAGACATGGAAAATATTTGATATCTTCTTAAATTGCAAATCAAGTTGCTTCCTTGAAAAGATGTGAATATAGTAGCAAGTGTGTCATATAAAACACACCAAAAGCGTGGATGACTAGTTGATTCAAACTATTCTGCTCCTCCTGAAAAGAAAAGACCAATCACAATCATTGAAAGATAATGCTCTCGAAGAGGCTATCAAAGGTAGACATGATTTCTCTGAGTGCAGTTCTCTTGATAAGAGAACATATCTGCAAAGGTTGTGGTACCTCAAAATGAGAAATTTGTGATCACAATACAATGATTATTGGTGACATAGTCAAAGTATCCACTGATAGTTCCATAAATGATGTTGGTGTTAAACCACACTCTACATGGGAATATCATCAAAGAAATGATTGGTTATACTTGAAAGGAGAGATCCAAGCAGAATAACAGTTTCTCGTAAAAATGCACATCTTTGAAACTACAGTCCAACGACTCAGCAATATGTGCTACTAATAGACACATTTTTTGTGTCTAAATTATTCTCAATTTCATGTATTGTTGGTACTCAGTTTTGTACTTATCATGGATTTTTATGTCATTGTGGGTACTTTTGGAAAATAAATATTTGTGGAAAAATTGGCTCAAAAAGTTGATAAAGGTACCTAGAAAAATTACTAAAGGAACCCACCAGATGGATTAGGGGCACCCCTTCCTTTTAAATTCAAATTCCGAAAATAGCGGGAAAGTTACCTTACGTGAGCAAGAGTTATCTGAGTTGGTGGAGAGCGAGATTTTTGGGATTAAATAGCTGTTTCGATATGTCGGGAAAAAGACTCAACCAAAACAAGTTGAAACATGTCAAAGGGGAGAGTTTATTGCCGGAAAAAAATGGTTCAAAGTCGTGTTTGAACCGGAAAAGAAAATCTTCTATGTTTCAGATTCATACGAGATTTAAGAGTTGTTTTGAGTCCTTATCTACTTTGTAAGAGTTGTTAGGGTTGGTGGAGCCTATATAAAGCAAAGAGAAAGGAGACAAATGGAGGAGGGAGATTCAATTGAAAAAAAAACAGGAAGAAAAATATTGTTGTTGCTGAACGTGAAGAAGAAGGATACGGCGACGATTTCTTCAACTAAACAGCAACGGATATATTCGCCTTTGCTACATTTATCTTCAGTTGCGACAGTTCCTTTAACTATTAGCGACGAATATCTTCATAACAGCAACGTTTATCTTCAACGGAAACACTTTCTCTTCTGTAACAATGGAAACAGTTGTCTGCAATACCATTACACAGTTGCAAACTCCCTGTTTTACACAATTTTCACTCTTTTCATCTTTGTAAACAATTTTTGAGCCATGAATGCGTATTTTGAGAGCGTTTACAACATGAGGAGCTAGACCCCATTGCTGAGGCGACGGAGGAAGCCATTTTTCTATTAATAAAGTGGTATATTTTTATTTAATTAATTTTTACAATCCTTTTATGATTATTTGCTTTGAATTAAATTTGAAATAATGATTTTTATCAATTAGTTGTGTTTTCTTTTGATGGGTCATACTTAGTTTAGGGTTATTGATGTCTCATACTTTCATTTACAACTAATATTTTAAAAATCTAACTTTGGAAATATTTAGAATCAATTGAATGTATGAGTTGCAAGATAATTATTATACTAAATCACTTGAAAAATTGGCTAATGGTGGAATCCTTAGTCTCAGTTCTTTCCATAATCTTAAATCAATTTTAATTTAATCTTGTTTATTTTTATTATCAAAAATTAGGTTTAAAAATCAAATTTTCACAAGTCTGAGTATCGAATCTTTTACCACTATTTCTAAAACACATTAATTTTTGGCGCCGTCGATGCGGATTTGCTTTTAGGTTAGATTTTTAGATTAATTTTTGTTTTTACTATTAGTTTTATTTTTAGGTTTTTATTATTTTGTTCTATTTTACGTTTTTGGGTATTTTTCTTTTGCTATAGGTTTTTGAACAAAAACGAAAAGAAATTGAGCCAAAGATTTTGGTGATTAAAAGACGTGGAGTAAAGTTAAAGCTAAAAGAACAGAAAAGAAGACAAAGAATTTATTTTTATTTAATTTTTACTTTTTAAGGTTTTTATTTGTTATTTCAATTTAGAAAAAAGCTGTATCAGGAAATCTTTAATTGTTTTTGTAATTTTATTTTATTTTTGGACATTTTGGACACTTTGGGACATTTTTGGGCGTTATTTTTATTTTTAAACTCTAGGGAAGGGTTGTATTAAATATAAACTGCACAGGGAAGGACGACAATTACGATATTGTCTCAGCCCCTTGGGTCCGTACACTGACACATGAGTCAGTGGCCCGAGTCGACTTTAACGGTTCATCGCCCGTCTGGTACGGGAGGTAAAACTCTATCAATCCACGAAACCCCTGCAAGTAGAATTTTTGTATTCCTTCGTAATGCATATATGCTGAGGACTGAATATGGATTTATTTTCTAGTAAAGGGCAAGAACTGGCCATACAAGATAAGGACTCGGATTTCATCACCGTTTCCTTCTTGCCCGCCTTAGGAAAACGTTACCAAACGCGAACCTAAGCTTAAAATTTTGACTAGAAAGAGAACGATAGAGTAACGATCTTATAGGAAAGTCATTCAAATGGACTGAAATGGTTACTCGGTTAGCCTAACTCAAAGTTCAAGAAGATTATTTTAAGAAGATTTGAGCCGCCCCGTAACCCAAAGAAACGTTTCCAAGTAGACAGGGTTATCAAAGCTCCTTAGAGCTTATCCTATTTCTAATCGACTTAATCTAATTCGGATCGTTCTAAGAGATTTTCTAAAACTGCAACTAGTTTCCTTTTGAAAGAATAGAAGTTGGTCTAGAAACAATCTAAGTTGAGTCATCATGCTTTTTGTTTGCTAGATTCAACAGGTTTGATTTGGTTGAGTCATCCTTGCTTTTGATTGCTTAGAATTCCCTTCCAGTTAGGATTTATATTTAGTGTATGCCAAGACCGCTCGAAACCATCACTGAGCGAGCTTGGAAAAGAGATACTCTAGGTCGTTTGATTAGTGACAAACCTAGTAGTTACGTCCCTGGAAATGAGGACCTCGAAGACTCTTCTTTTGAGGGCCATGTTTTTGGAAATTTCAATTTTGAGAACTTGACACTGTGTAAAGAAGTTACTCCTAGTCCTTTGATAGTGCCAACAATGGTAACTTTAAAATCTTTGTTGAACCCGACTAGGACTTCTCGTCCATCATGTATCAAGTTAGCTGAACTGAAGCAAACTATGAGTTAAAACCTGGGACCATACAGATGTTCCCAATCTTCTTAAAGAAAGAAAATGAAAACCCATATTTCCATGTTAGGGATTTTGAGGAAATGTGTAGTACCATCAGGACTAAGGACCTAGATGATGAAGCATTGAAACTTAGATTGTTTCCTTTTTCACTAAGAGACAAAGTCAAATCTTGGCTATATAGTTTGACTTCTGATTCTATTGAAACCTATGAACAACTTACATCCGCCTTTTTCCAGAAATTTTTTCCTAGACACAAAACATCATCTAGTAGGCATCAAATTTGCACATTTGCTAAACAAGAGGGAGAATCTTTATATAGGTACTTGGAAAGGTTCAATGACTTATTATCACAATGTCATCATCATGGTTTAAAAAAGTAAGGCTAGTTCAGATCCTTTACGAGGGTTTAGATTATTCGACAACAACCATGGTTGAGTCTTTATGCACAGGTGGGTTTGAAAATAAAATTGTCGATGGTGCAATGACATTTTTGAATGAAATCGCTGAAAAAAACCAGCAATTGGAAAATAGTAGGGAGCCCCAGAAAACCAATTCTTCTAAGTAGAGGAAATGTCAATAGGGTAGAAGGATCTTTTGAATGAGAATCCAAAATAGCAGCTATATCAAAAAGGTTAGAAGCTTTAGAACTAAGTCAATCTAGTTGTGGAATTGAGCCCAAGTCATTTTGGGAAGGACAAACTGTTGACGAGCATGCCCATGCTCTTTATAATAACACTAGATTTGATAATCATCAGAAGTTTGACCCTTATTCAGAAACCTATAACCCTGGTTGGAGAAACCATCTTAACCTTTCTTGGTCTAAAGGCCAGAGTCAAGGTTAGTCTAGTAATTCTAAGGTACCCCAGGTTTTGGATATATTAAGAATCCTTCAGAACCGGCACAATTTCAGAACCGGCACAATTTCAGAATCCGATAGATAAGACAATCATGATTTTAGCCGAGTCTCTCGCCTTATTAACTCAAAACACTACAAATTTTCAGCATCCAGTCAACCAAAGTTTATAAGAAAATCAAAAGATTGTTCAGGCTAACAGTCAGGCTATTTCCAATTTAGAAACTCAGGTTGTTCAAATCGTTGAGTCTTTGAGAGAGAAAAGACAAGTTCCCTAGTCAACCATAACCCAATCCTAGAGGAGTTCATGAAGTATCTTTTGGTGAGAAATCATCAAATCATGTGAATGCAATTAGAACCCTTAGGAATGGTAAATTAGTAGACAACAAGGTAACCATGCCTGATAGTGAACATATTGTAGTTCACCCTTCTGAGCATATAGCCGAAGAGACTGATGAAGTCTCTAAAGAGCCCGATGCAGTTCCTTATAAGCCAGATTTTTTCCCAGAGCCCCGTTCCCACAACTGTTAGTACCAACAAAGAAGGAATCAAATTTTAACCACATATTGGAGGTTTTTAAATCAACCTTCCATTATTATATGCAATTAGGCAGATTCCTACTTATGCCAAGTTCCTTAAGGATATGTGTACGCAAAAGCGAAAGCTTAGTGCGCAAAATAAATCCTTTTTAGCTAGTCATGTGAGTTCAGTTATCCAGAACAATACACTCCTAAGTACAAAGACCCAGGGTCCCCAACCATTTCTTTCACAATAGGTAACTACCATGTTGAGAAAGCGTTACTTGACTTAGGAGTCAGTGTGAACTTACTTCCGTACCATGTGTACCTCCAGCTAGGACTTGGTGATTTGAAACCTACTCAGATAACACTGCAGTTAGTTGATAGGTATGTGAAAATTCTTCGTGGTGTCATAGAGGATGTTCTTATTGAGGTCGATAAGTTTATTTATCCAGTGGATTTTGTTGTCCTTGATACCCAACCTGTCCCTGACCCATAGAATCAGATACATGTGATATTGGGTCGCCCGTTTTTAGCTACATCTAATGTGATCATTAACTGTCGAAATAGTATTATGAACTTATCTTTTGGTAATATGACTATTGACCTGAATATTTTCAATATTAGTAAGCAACCAATTGAGCTAGATGACACATGCATTGAAGAGGTGAACATGATATGAACATTAGTTCATGAGTTATTACCAAACACTTTGTTATAAGATCCATTAGAGAAATGCTTAGCCCACTTTGGGTTTGATTTTGATGATGATAGTGTGATTAATGAGGTGAATGCTTTGTTAGATTCATCCCCTATAGACACTAGTAATAGATGGAAAGCTAAGTTCGAACCATTACCAGTTTCTAAGTCTACCCTAATTCCTACTTTAGAAGAGCCTCCTAAGTTGGACCTTAAACAACTACCAGATACCCTGAAGTATGTGTTTTTAGGCCCATATGAGACTTTTCCTATGATTGTAGTATCCAACTTGGATAGTAACCAGGAAAGTAGGCTACTGACCGTGCTTCAAGACAATAAGAAAGTTTTAGGGCGGACCATAGCAGATATTAAGGGTATAAGTACTACTGTTTGTATGCATCAAATTCATTTAGAGGATGATACCAAACTGTCTAGGGACATGCAATGTCGACTTAACCCTAACATGAAAGAAGTAGTTGGAACTGAGGTGCTTAAGTTGCTAGATGCGGGTATTATCTACCCTATTTCATACAGTAAGTGGGTCAACCCCGTTCAGGTTGTTCCCAAGAAATTAGGTATCATTGTAGTCCAGAATGATACAATGAGTTAATCCCAACCCGAGTCACCACGAGGTGGCATGTTTGTATTGACTATAGAAAATTGAACAAGGTCACCAGGAAGGAGCATTTTCCCCTTCTTTTCATCGACCAAATGCTTGAGAGATTAGTTGGACATAGCCATTATTGTTTGCTAGATGGTTTTTCTGGTTATAATCAGATTGTTATTTCCCCATGAGACCAAGAGAAATGATATTTTACTTGTCCCTTTTATACCTTTGCATATAGACGTATGCCTTTCGGGTTGTGTAATGCACCCACTACTTTTCAGCGTTGTATGATGAGCATATTTTCTGACATGGTAAAACAGTTTTTAGAGGTCTTTATGGATAATTTTTCAGTATTTGGGTCATCTTTTGATGAGTGCTTGTATTATTTGACATTAGTGTTGACTAGGTGTAAGGAAAAGAATTTAGTGCTTAATTGGAAAAAATGTCATTTCATGGTTCGATCAGGAATTGTTTTAGGGCATATCGTGGTGATTTAGGTGAAGATTCGTTGCTGTAACGGCCATTGCGAAATGTTCTGTGTTCTTCAAGCTTCTTTAATGGCGGACAGCAGCAGCAGTTTCAACTGTTCACTTTTTTCACGCTGTTCTCTTGATTCCGAGCACTTCTAAGCTTCCCCCCCCCCCCCCAATCTTCTCTCCTCTCTCTGGACACCTCTAAGCTTCCTTATATACTAATCAAAGCCTTAATCATCCTCAAAAACTTCCTTTAATTCCTTGCAGGATCACCGATCAACAATTTCCAAAAGAGAAAAGATTTTTCCTGATTTCCTTTTTCTTGCTCCGTTTAGTGATTCTATGATTAGAAGAATATTTAGATCTTTCTTCTTTTCTTCTTATTACCCAAATAACTTGATTTCCTAAAACAACTTTGAGAAGATTTCCAAAATTAAAGCTTGTTTCCATATTCAAGCTATTTCCTTTACGTGAGAATTGTTCCCGCTAATTTTTTCATTTGAAATTTGGGGTGTGGTTGCCTTTAAACAAAGTGTGGGTGCCTTAATCCAAGTTGAGGTTGCCTTAAACATCTCTCCAAAAATATCTAAAAAGCAATAAAAAACCATAATAAGTACAAAATCGAATACTAACAATATATAAAATTGAGATCAAGTCGGACACAAAAATGTGTCTATCAAATACCCCCAAAATTATTTGCTAGTCCTCGAGCAAATCTAATCTAGAAAATAAAATCCTAACTCACTTTCGCAGGAATTGCGACTACATTTAGCATATGTAATAAGCCGTTAAACCCCTAGGTGTCCCTAGTGGACGAGTTTTGTCTCGTGAGGGCTTACAAGAGGTATACCCACAAAACCTTTACTCCAGATTTTAGCGACTCGTGAAAAATTAAGGATAGACACTAAAAAAGCTATTTAGTTGGCTTACTCAATTCTTCGGCTATGGGAATCACTACCCTATATGAGTCCAATTGCTGTACACAAGTGTTTACTCAAGCATACTAAAATTCATATATAAGACAACAGAGCTCTACTCAGATAATCGTTTAACCACAAGTCTCAGAATCTACCACAGTTCAATCACATGAAAAGATTTAGAAGATGAACATGGAAAATATGAAGGTTGCACGTGTTGACTAAGGTGAATGGTGTTTCCCATATATGTCTGAAGGTCATTACCAGGATGACACCTAATGAATTTGAGATACGCACCCACTATTCTTAAATTTTATACTAATATCAATTCAACTGGTCTATACTCGAGTTCCCATGGATCCTGCATTCCACGCTTGCTTAGGCGACGGAGACAGGGAGAACCCACACAAATTTCTAATAATAATAAAAAAAAATCATATATATGTATATATATATATATATATATATATATATATATACATACATAATAATGGGGCTTGATCTCAAAACACTTTATTTCATCCTGACGCCGATAACAATTTGATGCTGGGCCCCACCAAATCACTTAGAGAAACACAAATTTACAAAAATAAAAACAGAAAGTGATATGGTAGTGATAGACTCCGAGATGTGGTGACAACTATCATGTTATTTCTAACACCTGTACTCTGTCCTTTTATGAATAGACCCTTTCACTGGGTACACCAATTCCTATAGAAAAAGAGCTAAGTTTCCATCTACCTAAAATGGTTAGTGTCACCTTGAAGTGTTCACAAGTTTCTAAATTCTAGAGCTTTATTATTTCACTAAAAAGTTTCCCCCTTACCCCCAAACTTAAATTAAACAGTGTCCTCAATGTTTCTAAATATGAATGATTAAGAGCATGAACAAGGAGAAACTGTTATCAATCGAAAAGAGCTAAGGAAAGATATTACCGTGTTTCTTGAGCATGGGTTACCTCCCAAGAAGTGCAAAGTTTAAAGTCTTCATCCAGACTTAGAAAGAATTAGTCACCTCATAAAATCATATAGCAATAGTCGGAACAACTGTGGGTCATCTGAATCAAATAGGGCTACCCAAAATAGAAGAAAACTGCAACATACCAAGAAAATGAACAAACCTAGCACACCCTTATTTAGTTTTCTGTTTACGACAACTACTTCTAGCTGTGGTTCAGGTTCAGGCTCTATAACAGGATCTAGATAAAATATTTTCATGGGCTGGATTTCTTCGTAGAAGGGATCAAAAGAATCAAGTTGTAGAGTCTGGAATAACTCAACTAAGAACTTAGAAGCACATAATAATAACCTAAATAATTGTGGATCCTTAAAGTCAATCAGTTTTGACTCACACAGTTGACTACTATGAAGGTGGTCATTCATAAACAAATGAGTCGATTCTAATTTCCTAAAGTAATTAGGTTTAGTCTCAAAACTTAACAACTGACATATTTGAATTTCCAACGTTCCCACATATGGACAAAAATATTTTGGTGGGAAAAAAAAGTCAATCTTGGTACTACTTCCTAGGTAAACCACATCGACCAGAGGATGGGTTTTTATCAACTGAACTTCTTTCTGGACATCAACAGGCTCAGGGAATCTAGTTTGAAGATTATCTTGTAAAACGGTAGAGGTGCATATGTCAAGTCCCAAGTTAGGGATCTTTCTAAGAGGTACAGGTAAAGCACATGGAGAATGATAGTCACCCCCAAACTTAAAGTTTTTGGTGTCTCTAGATAGACCAATCACAATTTCCCTAATTTTTAGATCATCGTATTCCCGAAGATGGTCAATTGCTTCCTCTAGGTTATAATCCGTTGGTGCATCCTCACTCATATTTAAAATCTCTATGAGTCTATCGTCTTCATTAGAGACTATTGTCTTCGAATCGTCAGACTCCAAATCACTAGTCTTAGGATAAACCTGTTCCTCTAAACAAGAAATTTCTACATCATCCAGAGCAGTGGTATCTCTAGTCAAATCCTCTTCATGTTGAATAGACGAATAATCATTAAAATTACTTGAATTTGAACTAGAAATAACACTATCATCGTGAAGCATAACTGGAGTGACAATTTCTTGATCACTCTGCCCGTATATTTCAAGTTCTTCACCAATACTATCCTCATCATCATAATAATATGAAGATGTTTGAACCTCGTCTAAATAAGTAGTGTTACCAATTCTATCCTCGTCCTCTTGACCAGGTGAATAACTATCAGGGGTAGCACTATATTGGGACATAAGATTATTTAGTTCAATCTGGTTCTTTGCAGCCATTTCTTTCGATCTTAATCGGATTATCTCATACTCTTCTCTCCTCTTCTTGCTATCCTCATCGAATTGCTTTGTACTTTCAGCTAGCAGCTTGAGGGCTTTTTGTAGAGGTGTAATAGGTTCATGATGAGTGCTAGGTTGCATTTTCTATAAGGTATCTCTCCAAGATAAATATCTTGAAATTTGCTCATTTTCATGTTCATAAGACGGGTGTATGTATGAATAGTAATTGGGATCACCCTGGTATGAGTAATAACCTCTAAAAGGTTGATGATGGTCCCGATTACTATCCGCACCATGTTGATAGTACTGATAATGTCTATTTTAAAATTCAGTCTGATATTCATTGTATTGGTCCTCATAATACCAATTCGACATTTTCTAACAAAAAGTTCATAATAAATTTACAAAAGTTAAGAAAATAAATCCTAACAGGAAGGGGTTCTAAACATACACAAACAAGGCCGACTCAACCAAATCAAACCTATTGAATCTAGCAAACAAAAAGCATGATGGCTCCATTTAGATTGTTTCTAGACCAGCTTCTATTCTTTCGAAAGGCAACTAGTTACAGTTTTAGCAAACCTCTTAGGACGATCTGAATTAGATTAAGTCGAAGAGAAACAGGATAAGCTCTAAGGAGCTTTGATAACCCTGCCTCTTTGGCAACGTTTCCCTGGGTTACAAGGCGGCGCTAATCAACTTAAAATAATCTTTTCGAACTTCGAGTTAGGCTAACAAAGCAACCAATACAATCCTTTTGAATGATTTTCCAATAAGCTCGATACCCTATCGGTCTTCTTTCTAGTCAAATTTTAAGGATTAGCTTCGCGTTAGGTAACGTGTTCCTAAGGCGGGCAAGAAGGAAACGGTGATGAAATCCGAGTCCTTATCTTGTATGTCCAGTTCTTGCCCTTTACTAGAAAAGTAAGTCCGTTTTCAGTTCCTCAGCATATATGCATACGAAGGAATACAGCAAACCCACTTGCAGGGGATTCGTGGGTTGATCGAGTCTTACCTCCCGTTCCCGACGGGCGATGAATCGGTTGAAGTCGACTCGGGCCACCAACTCCTGTGTCAGTGTGTGAACCCGAGGGGCCGAGACAATATCGTAATTGTCGTCCTTCCCTGTAGCAGTTTATATTTAATACTCTTCCGTAGGGTTTAAAAATAATAATAAAGTCCAAAAAGTCCAAAGTCCAAAGAGAAGTGTCCAAAAATAAAAACAAATACAGAAACAATTAAAATCCTAATACAGTTTTCTAAAAATAAAATAAAATAAAATCTAATTAAGAAAAATCTTCGTCTCCTTTTTCGTTCTTTTAAGATTTAGCTTTTAACTCCAAGTCTTTAGCTTTAATTCCAAATCTTTGGCTCACTTTCCTTTCGATCCAAAATCCAAAACCTGCAGCAAAAAGAGAAATACCAAAAGAAACGTAAAATAGAACAAAGTAAAAAAAAATATATATATATAACTAAACTAATTAACCTAAAAAAAATCTAAAAACAATTCTAAAAACAAGTCCGCCTCGGCGGCGCCAAAAATTGATGTAATTTTAAAGTGGTAAATAAAGATTCGTTACTCAGACTTGTGAAGATTGATTTTAAATTTAATTTCTAAAACTAAAAGTATGAAAACTCAAATATTTTTTATAAGGTTGAGAGAAAACTGAGGCTAGGATTCCACTATTTTCCAATTTCAAGTGATAATAATTTTAATCATGCAATTAAAACATTTTAATTTGATTCTAAATCATTGCAAAAATAGATTTTCAAAACAACAACTGTATAACAAAAGCATAGAGCATCTAGGGACCTAATCCGAGGCATGCACCATCTAACGGAATCACAATTGCTTAAAAAAAATCTTTTAAATCAATTTTCAACCAAGGCAATTAATCATAAATAAATTGCATAAATTAATTAAATACATACCTCATAATTGTTGGAAAAGTAGCTTCCTCCATAGCCTCAAAGAAGAAGTTTAGCTCCTCATAGGAATGGCAAAATCCTCAAAAATCATTATTTATTACTCAAAAATTGCTTACAAGGAGAATATGATTGCACACAGTCGATTAGATACGACTATAAGTGTTGCTGGAAACACTTCAGCCCGTAACAGAAAAGAGAAAAGATTTTTCCTGATTTCCTTTTTCTTGCTCCGTTTAGTGATTCTATGATTAGAAGAATATTTAGATCTTTCTTCTTTTCTTCTTATTACCCAAATAACTTGATTTCCTAAAACAACTTTGAGAAGATTTCCAAAATTAAAGCTTGTTTCCATATTCAAGCTATTTCCTTTACGTGAGAATTGTTCCCGCCAATTTTTTTCATTTGAAATTTGGGGTGTGGTTGCCTTTAACCAAAGTGTGGGTGCCTTAATCCAAGTTGATGGTGCCTTTAACATTTCTCCAAAAATACCTAAAAAGCAATAAAAAACCATAATAAGTACAAAATCGAATACTAACAATATATAAAATTGAGATCAAGTCGGACACAAAAATGTGTCTATCAACTGGTCGAATGCCTCAACACGGGGGTAAACAAGATTGTTCTAGGTTTTTAGATGATGTAAAATATTTCTTTTGGGACGATCCTTATTTGTTTAAGTATTGTCCAGACCAGATTATTGTGAGATCTATACCTGAGAGTGATCAGTTCAGTATTATTTCCTTTTTTCCATGATCATGCTTGTGGAGGTCATTTTTAGTGCTAAGAAGACTGCTGTTAAGATATTGCAGTGTGGATTCCATTGGCCATCATTGTTTAAAGACTCCCACAGTTACTGTGTTGCTTGTGAGTGTTGCCAGAAGTTAGGAACCATTTCTAGTAGAAATATGATGCCTTTGAACCCTATTTTAGTTATTGAGGTCTTTGATGTGTGGGGCATTGATTTTATGGGTCAATTTCCTAATTCTTTCCGTAATCTTTACATACTTGTAGTTGTAGACTATGTCTCTAAATGGGTTGAGGCGGTTTCATGTAAAACAAACGACCATCAGGTTATGGCCCAGTTTTTGAATGATAACATATTTGCATGTTTTGGTACACCGCGAGCTATAATTAGTGATGGAGGGTCACACTTTTGTAATCGACCGTTTAAGCTTTTGATGAAGAAATATGGTATTAACCACAAAGTAGTTACCCCATATCACCCACAGACTAGTGGTCAAGTAGAGGTTTCCAACAGAGAGATAAAACGTATTCTAGAGAAAACAGTTAATCCTAATAGGAAATACTGGTCATTGAGGCTTATTGATGTCTTATGGTCTTACCGTACTGCATTTAAGACTCTCATTGGAATGTCACCTTATCGTCTAGTTTTTGGCAAGGCATGTCACCTGCATGTCGAGTTAGAACATAGAGCATATTGGGTTGTAAAGCAGTTAAATTTTTCACTTGACAAGGCAAGAGCTCACATGAAGCTCTAGCTCAATGATTTGGAAGAGATTCTGAAAGATGCATATGATAGTGCTAGGGAGTATAAGAACAAAATGAAACTTGTGCATGATAGAAATATTTTAAGAAAGCCATTTTCTCCAGTCAAAAAGTTCTTTTGTATGATACTCGTTTGCATCTATTCCCCGGGAAGTTAGGCTCTCGGTGGACCGGTCCTTTTGTTGCTCGCACTGTTTTTCCTCATGGTGTTATTGAGACTGAGACTCAAGATGGTATAAATTCTTTCAAGGTTAACGGTCATATATTGAAACTATTTTTAGAGCTTTTTTCTACATGTGATGTTGAGGAGGTCCCTCTGGAGGACCCTGTTTACTTTGATTGACTATTAAGGTTGTTTTTTGTACATTAGCATATTTTTTTAGGTTTTTATTATTCGTTTTTAGGTTTTTATTTTCTATCTTATTCTCCGTAGAAGATTGTTACACTTCACCCAGGAACTATCTTTCTGAATTACCTCTTTATTCCTCTTTTTACTTATCTATTGGTACTGCTTTTTAATTTGAAACATTGAGGATATTGTTTGATTTAATTTGGGGGTAAGGGAGAAACTTTTTAGTGCAATAATAAAGCTCCAAAATTTAGAAACTTGTGAACAATTCAGGATGACACTAACCATTCTAAGTAGATGGAAACTTAGCTATTTTTCTATAGGAATTGGTGTGCCCAGTTAAATGGTCTATTCATAAAAGAATATAACTCATGTGTTAGAAATAACATGAAAGTTGTCACCATATCTCGGAATATACCTCGACTATATCACCTTCTGTTTTTATTTTCGTAATTTTTGTGTTTCTCTAAGTGATTTGGTTGGGCACCAGTATCGAATTGTTATTGCCGCCAGAATGAAGTAGAGTGTTTGAGATCAAGCCCCATTATTGTATTTTATTTAAATAAAAAAAATCGAGTATTGACACTTTGATAGCAATATGTGTGTGTTCTCCCTGTCTTCGTCGCCTAAGCAAGCGTGGAAAGCATGATCCATGAGAAATATCATGTAAGATGCTTATAAGGAGCATGCGCTTGGATTCATTTGATCCAATCATGTTGGCAGTATATTTAATAAAATAAAGATAGTTGTTTAATTTTCAATAAATCGGCCGGTGGGACCCTTATATATACCAGCTGAGTCGATATTAGCATAAGAATTAAGACCAGTGGGAGCGTATCTCAATCCATTAGGATTCATCCTGGCAATGACCTTCAGACAGATATGGGAAACACCGTTCACCTTAGTCAATATGCGCAAACTTCATCATCTCCATATTCATCTTCTAAATCTTTTCATGTGATTGAACTTTGATAGATCTGAGTATTGTGGTTGTATGACTATCTAAATAGAGCTTTGTTTTCTTATATATGAAATTTAGTATGCTAAGTGCAAACTCATGTACAACAATTGGACTCATAAAGGGTAATGATTCTCATAGCCGAAGAATTTAGTATGCCAACTAAATAGATTATTTAGTGTTTACCTTCAATCGTTCATAGGTATCTAGGGTTTGGAGTAGAAGGTTTTGTGGGTATACCTCTTGTAAACCCCCACGAGACAAAACTCGTCCACTAGGGACACCTAGGGGTTTAAAGGCTTATTACATATGCTAAATGTAGATGTGATTCCATCGAAAGTGAGTTAGGATTTTATATTATTTCTAGATTAGATTTGCTCGAGGATTGGAAAATAATAAGTTTGGGGGTATTTGACAAACACAAGATGATCATTAAGAAATTACACAGAGGAAAATCAGAGAAATTTTCTCGAAAGTTGTTGAAGACACTACAAGATGGTTCGTGGTCTATATGCATTATCAGACACAATGATCAATTGAGAATGATACTCATCAGGGGGAGTAAAGTCGTAAAAGACTATAGATATCGGGCATGTTGGACTTTTTCGTCGTGTGCTCTTTTTTCTTAGTCAAGGATTTTTCTCACTGGGTTTTCCTTGTCAAGGTTTTAATGAGGCATGCGAGTCCTCTGCCATCCGTAGTTCGAAATATTGTATTATTTTCCTTCGTCCTGGTTTTTGTCCCTCTGGGTTTTTCCGTACAAGGTTTGACGAGGAAACATCTGCGGGTCAATCATTGTTCCGAGTACTCATGTTTTCCTACGTTCAGGTTTTGTCCCTTGGGATTCTTTATGGCAAGGTTTTTAATGAGATAACAACTTAGAACGGTGATCATCATTCAAAAGAGATGTATATCCATAGAGTTCCTTGGGGTGCGGTTATCGGATAACCTCTTATATTATCTGGTTAAGGTTTTTATCGTACGGGGTTTTTCCTCAAGATTTTAATGAAGTACAATGAGTAGCGTCAGGAATTCATATGACCTTCTGGTGTTCAGGTTTTTCCCGAGTGATTTTCCTAACATTTTTATCCATACAACGTGTTCGCAACAATCAACAAAGCTCGAAGTATTGTACTCTTTTCTTTTACCAGTTTTTATCAGATTTTCTGGCAAAATTTAATCAAGGCTACACATTTTAGTTCGGCGGTCATTTAAGGAGGAGTGTTGTAACAAGTTGGTCAATGGGTATATCTGACCCGCCGACCAACTAGGCATAGATAAGGATCGTCGATATTATCTAATTTGTGTAATAGTTACACTAATGACACGTAATTTTAAACGTGTCATACCTCTTGTACTACTCATGTGTTTAGCCCTATAAAAGGCAATCCGTTGTCATAAAAATAACTCTTGATAGAGAAATCAGTTTATATATGCTCCATGTATCTACGTTGTCTTATCTCCTCCATGTTATGTAATAACAATTTAGTCATCTCCTAAGTATGTAATACTGTGTTTGAGCTACCTCCGTAAGTCGACAAATATATATCCGAACCCCTAAATGTAATCTTAATAATCGTTCATTCCTTAGTTGGATCCGCCGAAGAGATTGGAGAAAGAACTCTTTTAACCACCTTGCTTCCCGGCATCTGCCCTGGATAGCGATCTACTTGTGCTAAAACTCCAATCGGAAAGTCAGAACGGGCTAAAGCCAAGAGTCAAATTCTCGTCTTGTGATAGTAAAAAGGCACCCATTCAGGGATGCTTCGTTAGGAGTCCAGCTTTATATTGAGATTAAATTCCCCTTGTGCTACTAAAGGAAGGATCTCTTCACCAATATTCATCTAACATAGCTTTTTACCAAATGTTCAACTGCTTTTTTACACAGCATAGCAGAAAACAGTTTTTGCAAAACTCACACCATTACCAAACTAAGCCTAATTTATTTAATCTAATATAAATATTAACACTAATAGTTATCATTAACCTTTAATAATATAAGGGTGTTTCTCCCATTAAGAAAAATATATTAATAGAGAGAGTTAGTTTTATACTAAAGCTCTCTCTCTCCAAAGGAAAACACTGAATACCTAGCCATTTGAATCCTTTTTTACTCAGATCCGTTTCATGGAGCAGATCTGCGCAGATCATCTACATCAAAACACCTCTTCTACTCATCTTTTTTATTTTTTTGTTTCTTATTTCTGTATTTAAAAAAAAATCAACAGTTTTAGGTTTATTTTAAATTTTAGATCTAATTCTTTACGTTTGGTGGTGGTGGGGGTGATCTTCTTCAGAATCAAGAATTTCTTCATCGCCTTCATCTTCATCTACATCTTCTTCAACAGCAACATCAGTAATCAGTTTCAAGTCCGAGATACCGACATTGTTTCAGACCGATTATGTATCTGACCAATTCATATACTGATTCCAACAGTATTGGATTGATTCAGATATATGTGTTACCTTTGTTACTTTGTTGTCAATTTAGACCTTGATAAATGATTGGATCTCTTAATGATCATAATACTTCTGCTAGATGCAGATTTTTTAATAGGTTTGGCTTTGTTTCCAAACCACAAATTGTCATTTAACTTTGTTACGTTACCTTCGTTACCTTTTATTTAGATACAGTAAATCGTTAGAATTCAGTTGAGGAAATTCTATTGTGACTCTTTAATTAGGTTTGACTTTGATGATTGTAAGATCAACAGATCGTTGTGCTCGACTCAGTCATGTAACTGATCCCATTTTGGGCTTTTAATTTTAATACTCCCTCTGTCCAAGAATAGATGACATATTCATTTTTAAATTATATCCACTAATAGGTGAAATATATCATTAAACAAGGATATTTCTAAAACTACCATTTTAATTGATTATTTTTAGTATAAGAAATATGTATAATTTGATAATCATCTTTATATTCGTTAAGTAGGTGTTTTAAAATATTTTTTTAAACCAAGCAAGGTTAAAAAAATTATTAAAAAAAGATGAGTCTGTGGCAAAACGGCAGACGAAAAACACAACTGATTTACGACTCCAAATCGATCTCGCAAAACATTACTTGCTATCTAAAATAACATCTCCATTAATAATAAGATCAGTGAAAGAATATGAGTTGAACCATCCCTTGATAGAACCCCATAAGTAAATAGTACTTTTGACCTCCTGGATTAAAGTGTATATGTCTTTCCCCTTCTTTTTGGCCATTATTTTTGCATTTCTCTCATTCTAGATAACCCAAGAAATAGTTGTCGGTAATAATAGTCAGACTTTCCTTCTTAATTTCTTCCCTTTCTTGTCCTGCCATTCAGTTATTTGACTTGACCAGCTGTCTTTATGAGACCAAGTAGAAGTGATACTATCAGTGAAGTAAACCCATATGTCCTTAAGCCAAATACATTGCAGTAGCAAGTGGTCGATTACTTCTTTATTGTTGTTGCAGTAACAGCAAGTGGTCTCATCTATATTACATCCCCTCTTATTTAAGTTGTCTAAAGTCGGGATTGCATTGTGGTATGCTAACCAAAGAAAGACCTGCACTTTAAGAGGGATATATTTGACCCAGATAACTTTGTGAGAGAATATCCGTAGTTTTAAAATGCTTTTCAATGGTATAAAAGTTTACGAATATCCATAGTATATTTTAAGGGATAAATCATTTCTAAATTTTATTAATTACTCCCTCCGTTTTAGGAAAAGAGTTACTTTTCCTATTTGCACAATTGTTAAGGCAAGATGAGAGAGAATAACTTTTGTAATTTATTTCCAGATTTACCCTAACAAAAAGTTTAATACTAAATATATCTTTATAATGAAAATAATAACATTTCTTAAAATAACAAGGGTAGTTTTAAAAATTTGTTATATTGAAAATGAAAATAACTCTTTTGTTGGAACAAAAATTTAAGGAGAAAGTAACTTTTTTCCTGAAACGGAGGAAATATTATTCATAAGGTTATAATTATAAAAAATACTTAATAATATTTCTCACTCTTTTTTGTCCTAAAAATTATACAAACTTGAACTAGATCATATATTTTTAGAGGAGTATAATTTAAGGTTTAAAAAAAATTGTACTACTAGATAATCATAATTATTTTTTTGAGTAATGTACAACAGTTTTAAGTATACCCAAAACAGGGTTCAGTTACTAGAAATACATTCGGGGTAATCTACACTGATGGGCCTGATCCTAGAGTTGCAGCCGGAGACATACTCACCATTCACCGACGAGCTTACCTTTACAAATCAGCTCGCACAGGTAGCAAGAACCAAAGGTAGTTAGTCGGCCCCTCAAACTCCGAAAGAATCCACAAAAATTAAAAGACTCATCAAACTAAGAAAAGTAACAAAAAACAATCAATTGCTTTTCCCCCTCAAACAATGATTCCAGAGACCACAAAAATTTAAAACAAAACAAAAGAAACTCTCCCATCTTCTGTCAGACTCTTGGTTTTGATCAAATTCTGATTTCAACTTCACAATAATCTCTTATATATAAGTAATACTTGAACTTCCTATTGTCGCAGTCATTGATTTTGTTCCCGATCATCAGTATAGTTTCAATGGATTACGAGATTTTGTTAAGTAAAGGTCTGGATCTCTCTGTTAGAATATTTGCTATGTTGGTTAATATTCTATACAGCATTCCACCTTCTGTACTGAGTATTATATGTCTTATCTTTAGTCTATATAGATGTTTTCCTACAATCTTTTACTTGTTGGTATCTTTTTCTCCTGTTATTATCTGCACTGTTCTTTTTCTTGGTTTTATATTGAGTTTTGGCAATCTCAATTTTATACCTGAAGTAGAAAAACAGGAAGAAGAATTAAACAAGAATACTGAAAACGATGATCTGGCAATAGAAGATGATATGGAATGGATATTCGTAGCACCTGAAACAGATGATAAGTTGGCTATGGATGAGACTTCTTTAACTAACTACGGGAATTGTGAAGTCGATGACAAGATAATGTTACACGAAGGAGAAGGTGTGTCTAGAACTTGTGAAGATGAAGTCGTGCTTCAAACTTGTGAGGGTGAGAAGAAGGAAATTGAGGACGTTGAAGTGGAAGACTCCTCCAAATGTTCTTTTGAGTCTTGGGATGAACACATGAAGGTACATTATGGTTCTAATTCATATTGTGATAACGATACCTCTTCTTCAGCACCCTCTGATGAAGATTTCACCACAATATTGCTAGAAGAGTGTAAACCGCTCCTGGAAGGCCATCCTTCTCAGACTGCTCTTTTCAGTCTCAGCGACTCTGATTATACATTAGAGCAGTCTATAGATGATGACACTAGTATCGATTCAGATGGTATGGAAGAAGAATGGGGTGTTGTGGAGCGGAAAGATGGTAAAGTCTTGGTAGATTGGGGTATCGATGACATCGAGGAGAGTTTCATGAGACAACGATGTCAGAATCAAATTGGAGGAGATAGTGATTCATCCGCAGCAGAAGTTGGGAGATATAGCTATCTCGAACTGATTAGTGGTATATCAGGACTGGAAGAATCTAAAATTAAGGCTTTCAACTGTAAGTTACCAGAGCTTGATTTTTCAGTAGAAACTGGTCCGAAGCTGCCAATTTCAAAAACAAGACCCTTGGAGGATACTCTAGTGCATCAGAGAGAAACACAGAAACCTATTGATCTCGAATTATCTAACCCTGGGTTAGTTCTTTTGGAGGATGAAAACGTCGAGTCTACTGAACGTTGGCTATCAAACGAGGATCATTTAATATTAGAACTTCCAGTTCATAACGCAAGGGCATCAGTTGAGCTTCTTACAGGTGGTGTTCATGAGGAACCTATTATGGTTGGATCAGCCGTCGGATCAACCGCCCATAAACCAGAGATAATGGAGCATGAATGTCAAATACCTAAGGAACCCGAGTCGCAAGTTGAGTCAGGAGTTTCAGTAGGAGATGCCAACTTGATCCTAGAAAATCTCTGAATCATCTGAATGCCAACAGATGGCGATTGAAGCCTTGGAAAAACTAGACAGAATCCATGATGGAAGAGATCCATTCAAGAGATTCATGATGACACAAACTTGGGAATGACCAAGCACAGTGATGAATAAAAGGTCGGATAAGCAGAGCTGATCAAGTTCCAACTCTGCACAGCTGAGATTAAAGGTAGGTATTGAAAATTAAAACAAAACAATAAGTACCATTAATTAGTTATTTGAATCTTTCGCTATTTGTTTATTAGGAGGAACAAAGAAATTTCTTATTTTCTAAATGTAGTAGTATTTTTGTTATGAACTCTGCTTTAAGCATTAGAGGTTTTGTTCTGTTGCAGTCCAAATTTTTGTTTCCTTCAATTTGATTTCTATTTTTTCCATCCCTCAATTTGATAACCAATAATTCAATTTTTGCTCCAAAATGCAATCCTAGTTTTAGACCTTTTAATGGATTAAAGAGAGAATCATTCATATAAAATCACAACAAATATCAAGAATGGCATATGGTTAAATTTCATTTTTCTAAAATCTGTAATTGTATTAGTATATACCCAATAACATCAAAAATATTTCATAAATCTCCTACAAGACCAAATCATAAAACCCTAATTCATCATGATAATAAAAGAAGAGGATCCTAATTCTTCCAAAACTTAGGATCAACAGAACACTTGTTTGAAACAATTTTAGAATCCGCAGCTAATTTATCAACAATAACATCACAATGAACCCTAACAGTAAATAACCAAGTTCTAATAGATCCAACCTTAACTCTAGCAGGTACTTTTATATCAACCCCAAGTGGAACTTGCCCTTTTTTCTGTTGATCATATAATTCATCGAGAAGAACTTTGGATAGCTTCAAACTTGGAGTCTTCAACACTGTCTCAAAAACTGTGACATTATTTCTAGGTTGGTAGAAATTAGGCAATACTCCTGAACAAAGATCGGTACCAGTGTGAGACACAGAAACATTACTCCCTTTTTCATAGTATATACCGATTCTGCTGTTGGGGTTTTCTGCTCTGACTGTAACATCAAATACAGGAGAAACGGTTAGATCTGATTGTGAAGAAGAGACTCGTGTAAAATCGAATCCTTTGATAGACATATTTTCGACAGAGTAATTTGGTTGTTTCGGCTTGTAAATGAAGTAAAATGCAACAGCAGCACTAACTGTGAGGAGAATCAGAAGAAGAATTATACTGAGAATCCAACAGAAACAACAGCAACATGGATTTCGACGAGTATTCTTCCGAGAAAGTTTTTCGTATCGACGAGCGTTTTCTGGTAGTGGGATTCTATAGATTTGATCTTTAGGGATTTGAATAACATAAGTTCCTGTTGGTGGAGGAAGTGGTTTTCCTTGGCTTTGTACCATGTTGTTGTTGTTTTCAGATGTTAATTTTGTTGTTGTTTGATCTGGAGAATAATTTCTAGGATAAACTCGATCTGCCATTTCTTGATCTGATTTCACAACTGAGTTACTTGTACTGAAATTTGAAATCTGATAGCAGAGAAGTTTCGGATGAGAGTGGGATTTTATAGATAGATGAGAAAGTTGGTCACTGAAAAAAGAAAAGGTAATTTAATGAACCAAAGGAATGAAAAATGTAGCGGATTACAGTGCATGGTTGGTTGGTTGGAAGAAGGGAGAAGAAGATTAAAGGGAAATTGGTCTATAATATAAAGAAGAATAGGAAGCTGAAGTAGTCAAGTTTGAAAGGGAAAGATAGTGTGATGTTCTTGGCTTTTTCTCACTTGTTTAAGTTATCTGTCACCGCGTCCTGGTGTGTTTGTTTGCCGTGCGCTCGTAGTTCCGCGTATGCATGTTGTCTGTTTGCTTCCACGCGGTTTTTAGAGATTCTTCTTTTTGCCGTTGATTATAGCAAACTGTACCGTGAGCTACTTGTGGTAAACCATCATATGTTGTCTCACTCCTTCTCGTGTCACCCGGTAAAATAGAGGTGAAACAATAAGCACGAAATCGACGTCGCATCATAAATAAACGTTATACTAATCTTACACGTTATAAAATTTCCATCAACCACGCATGAAATTATGCTCAATTGACGGCTTAATAGAAGAAAGTCAGCATTTTGGTGTAGCCGCATGTAACTAAATTGGTGGGGATTTTTTAACAAGTAAATTGAAACAGGCCAAATGGTGAGCTAGATGCCTTAGAACAAGGGAAAAAGATATACTCTACCAACAAATCATTCTGCTGATAATTTCTTCTGTTGGACCAAATGCGGTCTTCCTGTTGCAATCGATCACATAAGACGGTGACGGAGTAACCAAGTAAACAGAAAACCAGTAAGATGAAATTGCTTGATCGAACAATTCGTCTCTAATTTGGGCAAAGAGGTTGAATTTTGGCCCCACTATCTGGTTCACAGGTTACACTCCCTTAGAGCGACTGCAGCGGGATGATTAAAACACGGATTAAAGATTAAAAGTAATCTTTAATCTTTAAATATGAACCGCAGCTGTGCGATTATAGATTAGGTTTAATCGACGAAATCCACTGTACATGATTAAAAGTAATTGTCCGACCCCGACTAAAAATTATAATCAAGCGAAATCCCAGGAGTTCGTTTGAACTCAAGCGGTGGACTAGGATTTCGTTTAAAAACACGGGCGAGATGCTAATGATTCGCCTGTTGAAGCGAGAAGCTAATGCTTCGCCTACTCACACGAGAAGCTAGACTACCGCTAACCTCCAAGCGCAACACCAGAGCTTCGCCTAGTGTGAGCGAGTACCTAGTATATCGTTTGCGTCCAAACAAAACTGCACAGCTTCGCCTGAGCCTGAGCGTTGTGACAGTACTTCGCCCCGTCCCAGGCGTTACTCCAGGTGCTCGCTTGCCTTATTTTTACCATTAATATGTTACCGTTGATTTAGCTGTTGGCCTTGTATAACGGCTATATTTTTACACTATATATGGAATACTAAACTCATGTCATTTTACTCAACTCATCATTGTATTTGAAATTTCTAAAGTTCCTCATAATTTAATAAGTTTGTGAATCGGTTAGGATTATGGCGCCAAATAAACCCCGAGGTCCAAATTTTTCTACATTTGAAGATGTTACGATGTGTACAATTCATTTGTCGATATCTCAAGATTCTAGCATTGGTACCGATCAATCTGAAGAAAAATTATGGTCTCGTATATTACATCGGATGAAAGAAGCAATACCTTCGATGCCACCACGTAGTTGGACCTCCCTTCAGAAACGATTTCAAATTATAAGTAAAGATGTGGCACTTATGTCTGCAAAGGAGGCTGAAGTGTAAAGGGAACATCATACTGGATGGGGCCCCGAAAATAATGTAACTACTCATTTAATTTTGTTGATTACATTAATCTTTCAGATTGTATATCCTTTACTAAATTGAATTGAAAAACTAGATTGCAGAAGTAAAAAGGCTTTTCAAGGAAGCTACTGGGAGAAGTTTTAAGCATGAAGATTGCTACATAAGTATGTTAGATAATATTAAATATTTAAGACGGTCGACAGCTGTTTTCGATTCATCACAAGTTGAGTCTGATTACGACAATGTTGAGTACAACCTTGATTCACAAGACTTAGATGGTTCCAGTGCCTATGAAGACCTAGGAGATATCCCTAACACAATAATCCGTCCAGTGGGGAAAAAAGAGGCCAAACGACAAAAGACAAAGGGAAAGCAAAATTTACTGAACAAACTGAAATGATGCAAAATATCTATAGAGAGCAACAAAACTTCGACACCAAATATACAGAACAAAATAGATTTAGAGAGGGCAGAGAGAGAAGCTGAGGTGGATGCATTACTAGCTGATTCAAATGCAAAGTTTGCACAAAGATAAGCTGATTCAAATGCAATGTTTGCAGCAAAACAAGCTAGGAAAGAAGCAGAAGAGGAACTTCGTATAATGACGATGGATCTCTCCGGGATGGACGATGTATCAAGACAGTACATCGAAGTTAGGAGGGCAAAAAATTTGAAAAAAAAAAATAGTTTGAACTCTTATGATTTTATTTAGTTATTGTTAGTTTTTTTTTTAATCAATAAATTGTTATGTTTTTAATGTCTCCTTATTTAATTAAAAATTTAAATTACTTTTGTTTAAAACAATTAATTCAAATACTCAGACGAACTGAACAGAACGTTGTCAAATAACAAGACCTAAATAAATAAAGATAACAATACTTTTGCTAGAATCGCGGGTACACTTACAAGAGATTTCCCCCCAAAACCTATATAGAGGTTTTACATAACTTCAGTCATCGCCAGCAGATGTCCATATGTGTTCGATCAAGTCATTTCGCAAACGAAGCCCGGTCTGTTTATCGAATACTGAACGTCTGCGTTGTTCCTTTAACAATCTCGACATTTGAGAAGTGTTCTGCCTAGAAATATTTACTGGTGCACCGTGGCTGCGTTGCTCATACTCATGCGGCCAATCACCGGGTATACGTCCATCCTCCACTATCATGTTATTTAGGATGATGACAGTTTTCATGATATATGCTAACACGTCTGGATTCCACATACGTGCTGGTTGTTTGATGATTGCAAATTGATTTTACAGCACACCGAAGCCCCGTTCCACATCTTTTCGACAACCTTCTTGCATAGCAGAAAATTTATGTTTCTTTTGGGAATCTGGATGCTTAATCGTAGTCACAGTAGTTGGTGTCGTTGGGTATATTCCATCACCCAGATAATACCCCATATTGTATTGATTTCCGTTCACTGAGAAGTTAACTACAGGTGTTGTACCGTCGATTTGATTTTTAAAGATATATGAACGGTTCAACACATTGATATCATTGTTAGAACCCGGCATACCAAAAAATGCATGCCAAAACCAAAGATCATATGACACCACTGCCTCCAGGATAATACTTTCGCTACCTTTGTACGTCGTATAAGCACCGGATTCAGCCGATGGGCATTTGTCCCATTTACAGTGCATGCAATCAACACTACCAAGCATCCCTGGAAATCCTCTTTTTGTTCTCGCCAAGAAGGAATTCAACATTACGCTCAGTTGGCGTGCGCAAATATTCATCCCCGTACAATTGGACTATAACCCTGCAAAACCTACGAGTTGCTGCCAAAACTGTGGATTCCCCAATACGTATATACTCATCAATTGCATCTGCCGCACATCCGTAAGCTAACATTCGAATTGCTGCAGTAATTTTTGGTGAGGGGTTAATCCAAGAACACCGTATGCATCCCTTTTTTGAACAAAATAACTATTTACTGCCACAACATCACCGAGAATACGGTTGAATAATTCTCGACGCATTATAAATCTTCTACGGAATACATGTGCCGGAAACGTCGGATTTTGGAAAAAGTAATCTCTCCAAAAAAATTTGGCACCAACGGTTTCTTTCTATATCTATACGGGTATGTGGACAGTTCATATTTGAAACAATTAACCCAGCATTGACGGCTAGGTTATTATAGTTCAATGCAAGTGAACTTTCGTCTGATGAGTAATAATTATTGATATTTGATGAGTAGTAACTATTGATATTGTTATCATCATCGCCTTCAGACGAAGAAGAAGAAGATGAAGAAGAAGAAGAAATATGAGGAGGAATAATAGAAGAGGAAACCATAGTCGTAAATGTTATTTAGAGAGTGTGCCAAATTTTTTTGGTTGGTTGTTTTGTTGGAGAAAATGATATTTTTGGTTTGTATTATGGGAGTAGACGGTGAGTTAATTTATAGGAAGCTTCATATATGATTTCGAATATTGATAAGACAACACATCCAGAGCATTTCAATGCAAAAATGAGCGTTGAACATTGTCAGAGATATTAATGGTAGGTTGGGAAGCAATGAAAGAAAAAATGGTCAGAATTTGGAGTATAGTTATGATGTGACAATACAAATATGATGTGACAAAACCAAATGTGTATTGTCTAATCAACCGACACTTCTTATCTCCCTCTATTTTCATCTGTCATTTATTACTTCCTTGTATTGTCTACTCAACCGACACTTCTTATCTCTCCCTGTTTTCATTTACAGGCTTTGTCTTGTCATCTCCATATTAAATTTTAATTTTTTCTGCCTTGTATTGTCAACTCCACCGACACTTTTGAATATCTTATCTTCACTTTTGCATAAGAAATTCTAAAACTACCGATTAGAATAAGGATTTCTTAATTTTTTTTTATAAATCATTTAATTGAATCGAAAATGCATACATTAAAAAAGGAATACATAAAGGAAATAAAATATAATAAATAAGTAGATTACACTTAAACACTTAAGTATACCTATTATGAAACCTTAAGCATTGGCTTGTAGGACGACGGGGACGACGTTCTTCACTTCCTGGGAGAGTAATCAACATAAAAGGATTGTATTCTTCCATCACGCTTAGGATCTCGAAATGAGGTTTGTACATGAAATCTGAATGTTTCCATCTTGTCCATTCCTCCAGAGATCTTGCAACAACTTCATCATCAGTTCCATTCATAATTCTTCTTTCATTCACCTTAGCGGTTAAAGAAGAAAATTCTAGTACTTGCTTTGTCATTAGCACATATCGACAGAAAAGACCTGCTTTGTTCCGGTTGTTGGGATTACCGGTTTCGTTACAAAAGTTAGCATGTGTATGTTCTAACCATTGCATGCTCATTGAACCATTTATCTGATGTTCATGACCCCTTGCTGGATAATGCAATACTATGTTTCGACATATGGATAAATCTTTTTCTAGGGTAAAATTCTCTGCATTAAGCCTAAAATTTTCTTAAACTGACATTACATAAAAACAAAAGATTAGAAAGTTTCTCCAAAATGTAAAATATGTGGATTTGAAATGGGAATGATAGATATAAATTCATTTATTTATAGGTGTATCAGAATACAAATTATAGCTGTTGATAAACGGTAACAATTCAGAACGGTAAGAAAACGGTAACAAAATTGAAAATCCTAACTTTTTAAATAATCTGAACATTTTGTACTTGGTCACCAATGTAAGGAATTGACAATATACTGTCACCATTTCAATGCAAAAATTAGCAGCAAAATGAAAGGAAAAAATGTCAGAATTTCGAATATAGATATGAGAAAGTAATTGGAAATATTGTCGTTTAACTAACAATTCAAATATGATGTGACAATACCAAATGACATAAAAGAGAAAGTTAAAAAAAAATAGAGTTTTTAATTTAACACTACAAAACAGAAATAATTTTAATTATATATTGAAAAGATAATTCATATTTGAAAAAACTAATCTTCAATCGGAGTTGGATCTTGGTGGGATAAACGACGGCAAAGATGGTCTGACATTATGCATATTTGATCCAATTGTTGATGAAGATCCCTGAGCCATTGTCATATACATTGGTGGTGGCATATTCTGAGCATATGTGGCAAACCCAAGCGTTGTTGTTGACGAAAATGGGTAAGCTGGTTGTTCAACAAGGAATTCTCATTTCGGAGGTTGTTAATTTCAACGTCTTTTCCCATCAAATACTCCATCCGATCCTTAGTTTCAGCTAAAGTAAAATCACGCAACTCTTGCGTAAAATCAGACAACTCTTGAACTAAATCATAAACCGCGACCTGGGATGAAAAAAAATAGATTAACTATTGACCTAAATTTATAATCTATATTCAAATTTACAAGGCTTTGTTGAATACTTACGTATGGTAGTTGTTGTGGGGGAGGAATGGGTACATGTTCACGACGACGTGGGATATTGTGTTTGATACGGTCACCAGCATAGCCGTACGTTTCAACCTCCCAATCAACTTTCATGACATATTTGTAAAGGTTGGTAACATGTCGCCAATATTCATAATACACATCGTAGGAAACGACACATACATATTCACTAGCATTGACCTGACAGTTTACTGACATGTCCTCAATCTCGTCGTCGGTGAAGTTGGAAATGCTACTAGGGGGGTTTGCAGGAACACCCCATGTTGGATTTTTCTGCCTCCAACAACGATCTCCGAGATACATGTTATGCTTTATCCCAGAAATGTACAATAAATAAATACCTATCAGATTACCAAAATAATATTGAAAAAAATAACGCAATATGACAAAATTAATTAAAAACTCACGGTGTCTAGCCAAGTGAATGTAACCCTTTTCCCAGAGAGCTCTAAAGCTTTGCTTCCAATTTCTGGTGGCAGATAGTTAACTGCATTTCACCACGGTTGCCATTTCACAGAGTCAACAGACAACTAGTTCAATTCAGTCCTTGACCGAACAATGTCAATACCCTTCCTCCGGCTACACAACCACCTACAACATCTAGGCCATTCATTTTCACTTCAGCCGAAGGGTTATTTGGACGACAAATGTCCAGATATTTGTACCTCCAAAACTACAATATCAATATAATCATTGGAATAAACAACTTAGCAAAAAAAATTTATTTAAAATAATTATAAATAACAATAAATAATTTACCTCCAAAATTTGGAAGGGTCCGGACACTGACTTTTGTCCCCTAGCAGCTGAGGCGAGACCTGAATACAATTTCGAAATTACAGGAGCACACCAATCATACTGGTCAACTGCATTTAGATCCTCAAATGCAGCTAACCATCCAACATCAATATAGGTTTTTGCATTTGGAAAGAAGAACTGCCCCAGAACATACATATAGAAGGATCTCGCCACTCTATCAGCAAGCCTACTATCATCGTTAGACGCAGTCAAAGTATCTTCATCAAAATATGTGGTCAAAAAAATTTATTGCATCTGAAACCCACTGTTGCGGAACCCCTTCTCTTTTACACACCGCATTATCTTTGAGTTCAGGAAATATATGCTCTCGAACATATTCAAATTTAAACTTCGCTGGGTCATACGGAACAGATCTGCCAACACCAATACTAAGGCCAGTCAACATTACCCAATCAAGGGGAGTGAACCCAAGCTCCCCAAACGAGAAGTGGAATGTGTTTTTCGTATCCCAAAACCGCTCAATAATATAATCAATAAGAGCATAGGATGAATCAACTTCAGGTAGTGAAAGTAATCGGCCCCATCCTTCCCTTTCAATTATATATTTGACCTTAGACGAGTTTAATAATACTTCGGTATGTTTGGAGGACGGATTTGAGAGAACCACGATGGGCAAAACTGAAATTGGCGTCGGTTGAATATGTAATATTTGTCGACACATGCTCCTCAGTATCTTCCACAACGGTATAGTGTTCCAACCCGGGGACATCTACCGTTTCTGGTCCCATACAGCCAGGTTCTGAATCCTCCACGATTTTAGCCTTATTGGCCTTCTTCTTTCTGCCAACCCATCTGGACGTCAAACTGCTCGACATCTAGCCAAACAATTCATAGAAACATTGTCAAATCAAGAGTAAATCACCACAATGCATAAAGATAAAAATCAAGTAATCAACAAATCAATTACAATTATTTTAACACCGGATAAACACAAAAGTTATTTTCTAATTAAATAATCATATGTATAATGCAATAAAAATCAAACATTCTAAAAATAAATTCATCATTAACAAAATACAACAATCTCAATGCACCAATTATACCCAATATCATAAAAATTACCCTATTGCAAATACTTCCTTACACATATGTTTTTAAATTTAATCAAAATAAATTCCCAATTTTTCTAGACAACCTACTCAATTCAACAAAAATTTAACCACAACCCCACTAAAATTAAACAATAAGTACATCAATTATATATTCAATTTATCAAATTATCAACAAATTTTTATACCCAATTTATAACATTCATAAACCCTAAATATTTTTCCAATTCCATAATTACAACCTAATAATCACAATTCGATAATCAAGTTATAACATGATAACAGAATGGTTAATTACAAACAAAATCATCAAAATATTTTGTACTAATTTAAAACTAATTTAACTACAAAATCATCAAAATAAATTACAAACAAAATTAATTTATACTAAAAGATACCTTGATTGCGCTTGGAAAAACTTGAGCGAAGTATGGAAGAAGTAGCGGGACTTTGGGTGCTCGTTTGTTGATTTTAGGATGAGAAAATGGGGACAGTGAAAGACCACTTGCGGCTACAGGAGGAAGAACTGAACGAAATGATGTGAAGAAGAGGAGATTAGGTTGTAACGGTTATAAAAGGTAAGCGAAACTCCAGTAATTCGCCTAGAAAACCAAACGAAATCCTGTTATCTCGCCCGTAACTTTCAATCTCACGCAATTCTCGTACGGTCATAATTTTTTCAGACGAAGCGTTGGGGTTTCGTTTGGCCGGGCGAGAAGCTGGAATCTCGTTTACATATCAGGCGAAATGCTGGAAACTCGTTTGGTTCAGGCGATACCCTAGCATCTCGTCTGGACCAAGCGAGGTACCTGTATCATGTCCGTCTTCTTAAGCGAGTTGCTGACACTTCGCTCAAGCGTATGCGTGACCCCAGCCTTTCGCTTGACTACTCATGGTTGTTCTTGCAGCGTATCAAAGATCAAAATTTTTGATCTTTAATCTTTAATTTTGATCGCGCCGCTGGAGTTGCCCTTAGACTTTTTTTTGGACACTAGAACAACAACCCCACACGGTCCAGATCATAGAGAAAGAAAGAACAGAAGACGAGGAGATACGTTTTGTTTCATTTACGTGCAAGTCACCACATATATATCCTACCTAATTTGTACTACTAACAAGTAACAAGAAAAGGGTTCTAGATTTTAGGCCCGCAAGCTTGTTAGTGGCTGGTTCATTTAATTCTTTCTCCCCAGCTACATTGTCATTGTTGCACCAGATGTGAGGATGCAAACTCATTCTAGTTCAAAGCGTATTTGTAAGTTGCAAATCTACCGATTATTTACTCATAACAAGTGGAAAAAAACCAAAATGACCATACTTAGTATACAAAAACTCCTTTCATATTATTTTTTATAAATAAAAATAAAATAAAAAACCCGTCTTTATTTATAGTGTTTAAATTTAGTTTTACCACTTTTTAAAATGCCACACTTGCCCTTTCTTTTTTTTATTGGGTTCTTCTTCTTCTTCTCTTCTTCTCTCCTTTCTTCTTTCCTCTTTCTTCTGCCTCCTCCTCCCCACCACCATCACCACCAGCAACAGTAGCTCCGCCGCCACCAAACCAGTGAGAAAAGACAGATCCGGAGCAACAACACCTTTGTCTCCTCCACCAACACCTCTCTCTCTTTTTATTTTACTTTTATGTTCACCAATAGTAGCTATGACACTCATATCCACCACTAACAGCACCTCCGTCTCCTCCACCAACACCACCAGTACCTCCTTCTCTTTTTATGTCCAGATCCGCCACCAACAACACCTCCTCCTCCCCCATCGCTTCCTCCTCCTTATCTTTTCTCCCTCACCACTATATGTTCAGATCCACCACCAACAGCACCTCCTTCTCCTCCTTTTATCCTCTACAAACATCACCAACACCTCCAGATCATCATCGTCGAAAATCATCATCAAAAAATAATGATACATCATCATTGTCGAAATTAGGGTTTTTTGGCGGTGAAACGTCAGAAAAATGATGAAACCAAATTTGGTTTCATCAAAATTTACAAAAACTAAACAACGTTGAAACCAGTGTTTGTGTTGGTGGAATGTCTGAAAAATGATGAAACCAAATCTGGTTTCATCAAATTTTACAAAAACTAAACAACGTTGAAACCAATTTTTGTGTTGATGAAATGTCAGAACCAAAACAATGATGAAACTTTTTTTGGTTTCATCATTTTTTTTGCATCTAGAATAAGGTGGAACCAAATAAATGATGAAACTTTTTTTGGTTTCATCATTTTTTTTCATCTGGAATAAAATAAATGATGGAACTTTTTTTGGTTTCATCAAATTTTAGAAAAACTAAACAACATTGAAACCAATTTTTGTGTTGGTGAAAACAGTAAGTTTTATTGAAACCAAATTTGGTTTCATTTGATTTGTGCCTACTTTTTAACGTGAAACCAAAGTTTAATGGTGAAACAATACGTTTATGTTGAAACCAAATTTGGTTTCAATTAAATTTTTCCTAGTTTATTCAATTTGGTGCATTTGGTTTCTTCGTTGAAGTTGTGTTGGTGAAATGCAAATTTTATGTTGAAACCAAATTTGATTTCATCATTTTTCTGCCTAACTTTTATCGTTGAAACCAATGTTGCTGGTGATATCGGTTGTGGTATTGCTGGTTGGTGGTAGTGCTGGTTGTTAATGGATATTGGTGCTCGATATTGGTGGTGGCGATGGTATTGGTGGTGGTGGTGGTGGTCGTTGGTAGTGGTGTTGGTTGGTGGCGGTTCTGGTTGGAGGTGCTCGTTGGTGGTAGTTCTGGTTGCTAGTGGTGGTGGTTGGTGGTACTCGTTGGTGATGGTCGTTACTGGTACTCGTTGGTGGTGGTGGTGGTTGGTGGTGCTGCTAGTTGGTGGTTGGTGGTTATGTTGCTGGTAGTGGTGGTGGCGTTGGCTGGTGCTGCTAGTTGGTGGTTATGTTGTTGCCGGTGGTAGTGGCGTTGGCTGGTGGTGAGGTGGATCTGGTGATTAGTGGTGGTGAAACCAAAGAGAAAACGTTTTTTTTTAATCTAGATCTGTGACTTGGTTTTCACCTGGAATGGGGTGGATTTGTTAGGTTTGTTAGGCATGATATAACTCATAAGCATATTTTTAACAAATTAAATCAAATAGGATTTTTATGAATAATTTGTTTTGTTGGAGTTTTTGTATATAGACGGTGACAGCTTTGGGGTTATCCCATGGACTGTTATTTACTTTCCTATCTTTCTTACCAAAAAAAGTAGATTGTAGATATATATAATGTTAAAGAAAATTATATGGGATGATGTTGCCAACAAAAAAAAAGAAAAGGATTCACTTGTTTCTTACTTCAACTTTTCAAGCCAGGAAACAAATAAATACAAGACAAATAAAACTTACACAAACTAGATGACAACACTTTCGTATCCCTGAAGGAAAACCCTCAGTCACCAATGCAGGCACACCGAATTGTATTCTGAAAGAATTTTGTAAGAGAGGTTTTCTCTAGAGACAAACACGGATCCTTGATTAGACTGAACAACTCTAAACAGAAGAACATGCCTCACTTATATATACATCACTAGCCACACCACAATAAAATGGAATAAGATAAAAGCATTCATGATTCCTACATTTTCTTCCATGGCAGACAACCGACTTAATTACTGAGGTAGATCAGGAAGGGTTGGGCGTGATCTAACAACATTCAAAACTCCTCTTGCAGTTGTCTGTTTTTTAACATAAAACACCCATTAGTTGGAGTAACTTAAATGAAAGACACTGAAATGTGGTCAGACGAAACTTACCTCAAAGAAGGCATTGAAATTCAGCCGCAAGAGAAATCTTCTCAAAAATGGAGCTCGTTGACTCCCAGCAAGCCTACTACTACGCAATATCGTGTATAACGAGTTTGATTTCTTGTTAAATTCCTGCAATAAAAGACATTAGTTAGTAGACACCACTGGAATCAAATAGACAAGGAAGAAACAGCAAGGTTACGGAGAAATAATATTTTGACCATACTGAGGTAAAAATAATCAAACTACCTCGGTTATATGGTCTAGGTCACTTGAGTTTGGACTGTTTTCAGATTCAATGCTCCAGCAGAACTGCAGGCAAAGTTTCATTATACTATCGAGTATCCTCGACACAGATCCAATGTCCAGAAAAGATTGTGAAATCAGAGCAGATAAGTATCTGCAAATAATGTTCCACAAAAAGTCAGCATTTTCTGTTATCAACACCGGAACAGTTTCTATTCTATCAACAGCAGTAAGAAGTGCATACTAGCAAAGCATTATTAATTACTGACAGTTCCTATATGATGGTAAACAATTAAGATTGGCATGATAGTGAATCAGAAGGATACTAAAACATTGGCTGCAACATTTCATAAGAGATGTTGAAATGTAGATTTCAGTATAATAGTACAGAATGTTCAATCAGCCGAGACAGGTATAATAAAGTTATAGAGACATACTAGAGCAAGCTTAAATGAAGACCATAGTTGCTTTTCCAACTGTAAAATTAATTGGATGGATGCATTATACTCACTCTTGGTGGAATCCCACAAGTTCAGTGAAATCATGAGAATCTTGAACATGAGCTTGCAGAAGATTCCACTGAGATTCTATCACATCGACCTGAAAATGTATAGGTCTTCATTATGAGTAGTGGAGCAACTGGCCAAAACTCTCAAGCAGAGTTGAGGTTCATTTTGTTTGCACGTGTTTAAGAGAAAGAGAGAGGACGTCCGGAAGCCCACAAAAACCTGGATATAGAACTGCAGATTTCTTATAAGGAACGCCATATGCTCTCTCACATGCCACATTGGTCTCGAGCGTTGCCGTCGCTGCTGGGATATGGAGCAATTTTCCCGATCATTTCGACGTTTTGCAAAATCCGTGTGATCTTGGTGCATTACTGAAGCCCAAGACTTTTCTAACTCCATTTGTGTTCTTTTAAGCCTGAGCAAGTACTGGAATACTCGGCGGTACCTGAAGCAGATTTCACACTTAAATTTTGTGAAATTTTCAATAATTCCACAGATTAACTTTCAACCAGCTCCAACTTGTATAATGAAGTGCATGCAAAACTGCAAGATAGAACTTACTTGGAGAGAACTTCTTGCGAGAAGAACAACTGCAAGGGCCAATCCACACAGTATTCAAGAGAAATACCATCCCATCCATCTAAAGAAAGCTCTGAAGGAGTAGTTCCTTGATACGCGAGACCTACATCCAAGCTAGATCTCTGCAACAGACCCCCCTGGGAAGATGCGGACGTGATTCCAGATGAAGGCATCCTAGTGGTATAGGATTAAAATTTACATACCATCTTTTATTTACTATATGCATGTTAGCAAAAGATACATCAAGTGGGATTCACAAAATTATAATTCGATAACAAGTGTGGTCATCGATGACTCTAACCTTAAAGATACTCTCGAAAAGTACTTGTCTTCATCACCTATAGTCTTTATTGCAGCCTGTATAAAATCCAAAATCAGAAAAATGATACAGAATAGATCTACATATACAGATGACAATGGGCTTGACTGGTTGAAAGAGCTTCAAGGTACAAGAAACAAATGGAAGTTGATTTTCAATATAGTTGCAAGAAAAAACTCAAAACATAACAGAATACTAAAACAAAATTTATCCAAATAGTAGAAGAGGATTAACTGTATAAACCAATATCTTGTTCCTTGATTGGTTAAAAAAGCTTCGGGATACAGATACAGAAAGCAGTTTATGAAGAATAGAAGGTGCAAGGAAAACCCAAATATAACAGATTAGTAACACAGTATAAATTAAAATCCTAAATGAGGCATAAAACCAAAATGTAGTATTTGTGGATCCTTATTGGTAAGAGATATGAGAATGTCCATCTTTCTGTCTAGTAGTGTATTTTTATGGTTTTAGTACTTAGTAATCATGGTAGTAGATATCTTACCAGCTGAAATGGTACCACAAGATCGGCTTCGGCGGTCGACTGTCGAGGTGGTAGACGCATCAACTGGCGACTCTCCTCAAGAAAACACTAGCATATGCAGTAGGTAATATAATATGAGAAACAGATCGACTGATTTATCTGTTTTCTTGAGGAAGATGTTAAACATGCTTTACCACACAAAAGGGGCCCTAGCATGAATACTAGTGATACTAACAAATCTACTATGTTCAGGCACAGAAAATGCCACACACAAAAAAAACCAGAAAGTTGGGATTTGAGCTTTACTTACCTGGAAAAGATCTCCTTTTGCTAACAGGAAATAATCTTTAAGGGCTCTCAGGTGGCCATTCAAGTCCGCACGTACAACAACAAGCTGTTACTAAGAAGTCAGAGGATGAATAAATGTATATACAAATCCGAAAGAAGTTCTGTTCTCATACATTACCTGCCATAAATGACTAGCAGCAATAACACGGACAGCATCAACGGCAGACTCAAATGACCTTTTGTGGAACTCAGATGAATCCTGGACTAGAAGAAAAAACCAGCATAAGTACAAGTTAACAGCATAGAGGAAACCAACGCAGTACAAGTATCACTTCAAAGGATATCTGTCTTGATTAAACCTTGAGCTTTTTAAGCATAGCATCAACTTTGTCAGCCTCAGCCTGTGGCAATAATTCTTCTGCTACTATTTTTGTATCAACAGAAAACTCCTTATGAAAAGCAAATCGTCCTGTAAACCCTTGAACCTTCTGTGGTCCCCGTGATACAGGTTGATGTGAAACCGCATCCTGACACTTGAATGAAGGACTTGGATTTCGTAAAACCCTTACTGCCTTACCAGCAAAAAGAATCGACTCTGCAACACGCATATGGATGTAATCTGGTAACATTTCCTGAGTGAATTATTCGAAAAATGTTATAACATCCAATAAATTTCGGGTCGTAAAACAGTTGTAAAAGAAAAGAGCCACCAAATCTGACACTAAAAGAGCAGGGAAAGTGACAAGGTGGAACTTGAAAGTATTTCAATAGTATATAAATCGAAGTCACAATTCATGGAGGAAAAGGTAGATAGCAAATAAATCTTGAATAGTAATGCTCCATAGTCCATATAAAATGCAAAAAGACTAATTATATGTAAATCCAACTCTACCAGGAAAATATGAAATCCCAAATGCCAGTCAGTCAATGATGCATCATCAGGTGATTCGTGCACAGACTTGCCAAAGTTTTCTGAAGGTAATTCCTCAGTTCCTATAATCATGTCCTCCTGCCTGGAAACCATACAAAACAATACATTGTCATAAACCATGAGCAGATGATAATCCACATAAGGCAGTTGGAGCAATGTAGAACTTATGTTACAAAGCTTATTTTAATTAAAAGTGATTACCTTCTAATGAAAAACTCTCCGTGTTGATCTTGAATTATTCCATAGATCATCCAGGACGCAAGTTGATTATACATAACCTGATGTCCGTGCCAAAGAAGCCTGCGGTTTTGGTATACAAAAATCAAAAAACAAAAAGATAAGTTAAATTGAATTTCACTTTGAAAATCATAAAAAGATGGACAGATCAAAAAAGGTGCTTGGTGTTCTTATAGAGAAGCAAAACTGTTAACGAATACATGATGCGTAAAAAAAGAAGCAGTTCTACCTTTGAAAGCAGGCTTGTAACTCCGGTACCCCACAATGGCATCTTTTGTGCAAAAGGTTAAGAAGTTTTCCTCCTCGAATATCATCACGCTCAATCTCCACAATAAGCTCATGAAGAGGAGGCAAAAGCACAAAAAACTGCGAAAATGAAACCCATTTCTAGAAGAAATTCAAATAAACAAAAACATGCCATGTTCCAACAAGCATTTGGGTGCAAGAAAATAACCTTAGCTACTACTAGTATACCTTGTTGAGACCTTGAGTTATAGTTGCCAAAATGGGCATAGGATCTGACAACAATTTCTGCTCAACATGTAGAACAACCGATCTAAAAACTGATAAGATCTCAACAATACCATTCGCAATGGCTCTACGATACACACTTGGGTTCTTTGTTTTCCCTCTTAAAAGCACAAGCTGTTGTGGTAAAGAAGGAGTATTATTTGTAGAACGTATCCAACTTAAATCACGAGACTTTGCAGCGAACCGGTCAAGCTCCCGATAGTAAAATCCTAAGGAAATCAATCTCTCAATAACATCCCTACAATCACCCAAAAAAAAGGGCAATTAGGGTTTTAATTTTTCGTCATAATTCAAAGTTTTCATTTAGATTTTCAGATAAGCTTGTAAAAAGTAATTCAAATTGTGCCTAGTTGAATCAAATGATTACATAATTAAGAGTAATGTGGGTTTATGTAATGAATTACCTTTCAGAAGCTTCAATGAAAGAAAGATCAGGAGCAAGATTGAAAGTAGATTCCTCAGAGATTGGAGAATCAGTAGTTACAGAAATACCTAATGATTCTTGATGCTCTCTTTCGTCTATAATAAGATCTCCGGTATACCCTACTAGTGCTAAGAGAAGCTCGTGTAACATCTTCTTCTTCTTCTTTGAGTACTAAGACTGAAGCAATATCTTAATATTCCTATTTTAGGTCTTTTCAGTGAGAAGAAAATCTAGTACTTCCCCAACATGTCCGTCTCTCAGTCTCTGGTTTGAGTAGGTTTGGCGGGATCGATTGGGATTCTGGGAAGCTTTTTTAAATTCGACAGAACTGGGAACCTAAAAAATGCTGGTAACTTAAAGTAGCTTTAGCGGTATGGAACATTTGTTTGACTACTTTTTCGTACAACATCATTCAACACACAACAGTCGACTAAGAGCCAGCAGTAGGCTGCACATATCCGACCCGCTCCCACCATCCGAACCGCACCCGTTAGTTTTGACCTGACCCATCGATAAACGGGTCGGGTGTGGATGACTGACAATTTCCTTTACCCACCTTCTGGCGGGTTGGGTGCGGGTGACACCTTCTCTCACCCGATCCATCCGTTCAACCCGCCAGAAAATCCACATTTATTCATTTATTCAATTGAATTTAAGTCTTATCTCGTCTTCATTCATGTCTGCAAACACACCAGTTCCATCAACCACTTATCTCCGTTCACTTAAAATCAAACTCAGAATTCAATTGAGATTAACCCAACACAAAACCATCTGTTCCACTTCTTTCTAACCATAATTTGTATCCAAGCCTATCAAGAATAATCGAACCCTTCTCTGCCAAATCAAAAATAAATCAACACACATTCTTCATTGCAACCTTCTCAGCTTTAAATCCATCTTACTCCTACAACCACATACCCTAATAAATTACGGCCATGAGTCATAAAATCAACAACAGAAATTGTTCTTCTTCCATTTCTTTTCTACTCCAACAATTTGTATCTTCTTCAAATCATGGTAAAGACAACCACCCGCTCTGACCTTTTTGAGAACCAGATTGTTGTAACAAATTCAAGTAAAACCCATCTCTCAGTATCACGGATTCCATCAAGAACAGCACCAATCTCTCTTGTTCACCACCTTATTCTCTCACTGATTTCTTTCTCCCTGATTCAATCCCGACCACCATTCCATTTCTATTTGTCGGGGTTGTAGTGAAGTAGGGGTGACTAAGATTATTAGAAAAGTGGGTCTGAGTTGATTTCAAGAACAAGAAAGATAAGATGGGTTTGAGTTAAAGTTGAGTCTTGGCAGCGACATGGGTTCGAGTTTGAGAGAGTGGGTGTTTTAGGTTTACTGATTTTGAGAAATCAGATGTTGCTGCCATGGATTTGGTGTAGGTTTGATGGTGGTTGCTGCTGTGGATGAGTTATATTCATACAAGAATTAATGGGTTATGGTGATTGTTGTTGTCGAGAAACAGAGAAGAAGTCAGTTTCAAACAACATTTGGAAGAATGATTTATGGGTCCGTGTTTGATTATGAGTTAGAAGAAGAAATTGTGGTATATTGAATGGCTTGTGAAATGGATTATTGTGTACGATTGCATTGCAGGGAAGGAGTGTGGATTATTCAATCAACCAACAATACTATATCTGAATCAATAGCGAAGCTGCACGAGAAGTGTTCGCTGGAATGTTTAAGTGAATGAAGGAGAAGAAGATGGAGCGGAGTCGCGATGGGTTGGTTCAGTGAGTTGACTGGGAATCTGGGCGGGTGAATACTTCAGTCACCCGCCAACTGGCGGTTCGGGTGCGGGTGGGGCCAAACCCGACCCACCCGACCCGATGTGCAGCCCTAGCCAGCATTATGTTGATCTTTTCCTTGGTTGTCTCTGGTCTGGATTGGACCGCTGATATCCAACCGTACCTGTTATTTCTACCCTATCTGCCATAATTTTATCCAAATCGGTATCCTATCCACCTTTCAAATGATAGGATGACAGATAAAATTTTATTATCCACCGTTAAATGGTAGGGTGACGGATGAAGTTTAAAATTATCCTATCCTACCCGTCTAATTTATTGTATTTTAGTACTAAGATGAGTACGCTCAATAAGTTTGAATGTTCTCAGGTTCTCAAGGTCTAATCAAGCTTTTGGTTTCTTGGAGGAAAAAAGATGTGATAAGCTCCATCAGCTCCAATGGCGACTAGAGATGTAACTACACCAGCTAAACTCGATCCCATGTTTCTCAATCAAATTCATCTGAAGATTCTGAACCACTCCAAGAGAAAGAAAAAAAATACATACATACGAACTACTCCCAAGAATACAGATTAAACGATTATGTTCAATGAATCTTGGATGATGGTGGTAACTAGTTAGGAATAAGTTTAAAGAGGTTGGCAGCAAGATAGAAATCACAAAACACCGTTTGCATTGTTTTCCTTTAAAACGAAGTTGCAAACGTCAGTAGTGTTGGTCTGCTGGAGTATGTTATACTTACAAGCTCAATAAACAAAAATCAGAAACAGTAGTTACAAGTTAGTAGATTCATAATTAGGACATTATCTTTAAACATGCGTCTATTTGGTACGCCATTAATCCAATGAAAGGACACTATCTGACTGCCACTTAACGTCTTCAGTCTCTTGACAAATTATTTCACCAATTTTTTCCCATAGTGTTATGATACAAACAGACAGACTTTCCATAAATTTCTTTTAAAGTGAAAATTAAAACACACTCACAGAGAAAAAATTTACTACAGTGACCCTCAAGGATACAAAAGTAGGGTATTCAATGCATACCGTCTATATTCATCTGCTCATGCACAGACAAACGCAATAAGGCTGCAACAAATAAAGGCTGGTTTTACCCCAGGATGATGTGGCTAACCATGAATGCTACTAGCAATGGCAGTGCAAACCTTAATACAAGATTGAGCAATTCTCTTAGCAATTTTTTTTTTGTGTGTGAACAAACACGGATACACCCGACATCCACCCTATTTGACCCATTATTTGATGGATCGGGTAGGATTCTACCCGCTATAACGACAAGTAGGGTGGCGGGTAAAATTTTATTACCCGCCATTTCACGGGTAGGGTGACGAAATAGGCTATATCCTACCCATCTTACTCAATGTGCAGCCCTAGGTCTGTAGTGTATCCAAAAGCAACCACTATGGTAGCTAAATTGGCTCAATTCGAATAGATAGGCAGTTAGCTAAGCCGATACTGGAGATGTGCAACATGCGTTGACTAAGGTTAAACTCGAGGAAACTGAGTGACCGGACAGATTAAAAACCCAGTTCCAGCCAATATACTTTTTAACCTTTATATTTCTGATTTTTGGGTTTGGCGGATACTTAGAATCCGGTCATGTATAGCCAACGCCTAAAGTGATTGATTTTTTCATAACTAAGGCTTAGCCAGTGGTGGAAATGGGATTTGAGACTACTAGGGGCTTGAAAACACAATCATGTAATACAAAGGAACTTAACCAAAATCCTGTCCGGGATTGACTACCATTTTACTTGAAATTAATATGAAATGAATTAAATTTACTACCAGATTAACAAAAAAAATTAGTTTGGGTTTGGCTTAAGCCAGAGTATGCCCTTGTGTAGTTCCTCCCTTGGACTTAGCCACAATCCCTATATGTAGATAATCCTTAGCTTGTCATAGTGTTTTTCTAAATGTAATAAGTACAATAAAGGGGTTAAACATTCGATCAACAATTCTTGGTTAAATTGTAGCCTATATAACGAACTTTAACAATTTCCAACAAAATGCTCAATTTTTGGCTAGGCAAATTAGGAACCACGAGGATTGGTGTCATTGTCAATTGCAATTTTGATGGTCAGGGGTATTGGGAAAATGTTATTGGTAGATGGAATGCACCAACTGAACCGGATTTAAAAATAAACTGTAATGCTTCATTTAATGACATGACAAATATGCAAGCCTAAGTCTAACACTGAGAAATGTTGCATGTATCAATAATGTGAGCTAACCAAAGCTCTGGATGTTGGGAAAGCTGGGGTATTGGCTCTTTTTTAAGCAATGCAATGGACCATGAGAAAGGGTTTAGGAAAAATTCATTTTGAAGGGAATTTTCAAAAGGGTAAATTAGGCTAAGGCTCCACCCATGGATTACCCATAATGTCAAGCCCTTAATTAAAACAAGTTTAAATCTAAGCCCTAAATTATCAAAAGACTATACTATACTTAGTACATTGTCAAATTTGTGAAGAAATGAAAAAGAAAGACATTAAACACGCAATTATCTGGTTCAAAATGAACGCACCCTTTGGTTCTTTCAATAATATTTCTCGATAAAATCTCATATGGTTTTCCTTACATATTTATACCCCTTTTTCAACAACCCTAACATCGACCATCACTGACAGAACACCTGGCAACATCCTAGGCTAACTACCTGAAAGCAATAAAAGCAAAAAAAAAACTCCAAACTACTAAAAGAAACCCCTACTAATATTACTACTTCTTTTATTCTGGATTTAGGCATCGCATATAGACTTGTCCTCCCAAGTTGCATCTTCAGGTGCAGAATTAGTCTGTTGAATCAATACTTGAGGTACTGCAGTTCCCTTCCTGAGAATTGTTCTGGAGCTTAACATCCTGCCATGCAGCATAACAACTTGTCCTTCATGATCAACCACTGGCAGAGTAGGAGAGGGAACCTTAGACTTACCAATTGTCTTCTTAAGTTGAGAAACATGAAAAATTAGGTGGATCATGGAACCTTGGGGTAACTGCAACTTGTAAGTTAGCTCTCCCACTTTTTTGTAGAATAGGAATGGGCCATAATATTTAGCTGATAACTTGAAGTTCTTGCGCAAAACCACTGAAGCTTGTTTATAAGGACGTAGTTTCAGATATACCAAGTCACCAACTGCAATGACCTCTTCATTCTCTTTTTATCGGAAAAAAAAAACTTCATCATTTCTTGTGTTTTATACAAAAAGTCCTTCAGAAGATCCATCATAGTATCCCTCTGCTTCAAATAAGCCTCAACAGCTACTACAGAAGTATTGACATGGTTAGAAAATGTCATGTGAGGAGGGTTGTACTCATAAAGATCCTTGAAATGAGTCATCTTCATACTTGTGTGATAACTAGTGTTGTACCACCATTCAACCAAGGCTATCCACCACCTCTTGGGTTGGTGTCCACTGACGTCTGAAATATTTTTCTAAGAAATCATTTACTCTTTCTGTTTGTCCATCATTTTGAGGGTGGTAAGCAGTGCTGAGGTTCAAACTGGTTCCCAAGGCTTTGAGCAATCCAAAAATTGTTGGTGAAGATCTTATCTCTATCAGACACAATTGAAGTGGGCAACCCATGCAGCTTGAATACATTGTTCAAAACGTCTCTAGCCACAGTAGTAGCAGTGTAGAGATGTTGAAGACTAATAAAGTGATTGTATTTGGTCATCCTGTCAACAACCACTAAGACCACACTTCTCTTATCACTTACATGTAACCCCTTAATAAAATATATAATGATGTGTTGCCAAGCTTGTTCAACGATGGGTAAAGGCTGGAGCAGACCACCTGGAAAGCTATGATCTGGTTTGTTTATTTGGAAAATATCACAAGTGGAAACAAACAACAATATGTTTGTTTCATCTTTGGCCAATAAAAATGAGATTTATCCTTCGTATAAGTAGCTTGCATACCAGAATGTCCTCATACTGAACATGAGTGGACTAAAGAAAGAATTGATGTTATAACATTATTGTTGCTCCAAATGTACAATCTTCCTTTGTACATCAATACCTCATCTTGCAGTGTGTAATGTCAAGGAATTACAGCTGGCATTTGTGTGTGGCCTTTTGGATAGTGCATCTACAACCACATTCTCAGCTCTCTTCTTGTAACTTAATTCATAATCAAATCCCAACAACTTCATCAACCATCTTTGTTGAAGTATTGTAGTAATCTTTTGTTCAAGGAAGTACTTGATACTCTGATGATATTTTTGTATAATAAATTTACCTCCAAGTAAATAGTATCTCCATTTTGTTACATCCATCACCACTGCCATCAATTTTTTTTCATATGTAGAAAGAACTATGGCTCTAGGTCCCAATGCCTTGCTATAAAAAGCAATTGGTTATCCTCATTATGTAAGTACAACTCCAATGCAGGTACTGCTGACATCGGTCTCAATAGTAAATTGTTTAGAAAAATTAGGCAGGGCTAACACTAGAGTGTTGGTCATAGCAATTTTGAGTGTCTCAAAGGAAGATGTGGCGGCATCACTCCGGATAAAATAATTCTTCATAATAAGCTAAGTAAGTGGTTTACAAATCGCTCAATAACCTTGTACAAGCTTCCTATAGTAGCCAGTAAGACCAAGAAACCCCCTCAGCTCTCTGACATTTGTGGGTGTTGGCCAATTTTGCATATCTGAAATCATGTTATGATCAACAATGACTCACTCAACTGAAATAATATGAACCAGATACTCCAATTTTGTCTCACAAAAACATCACTTGCTTTAGCAAACAATTTGTGTAAACTTATCAGGGAGAATATTTCATGTAAATGAACCAAATGCCCTTGCATAAATGAGCTGTAAACCAGAATATCATCAAAAAACCAAAATGAACTTCCTTAGGTGTTGTTGAAAAACTCCATTCATCAATGCCTGAAAGGTTGCTGGGGCATTTGTGAGACCAAATGGCATGACCTTAAACTCATAGTGACCTTGATGAGTTCTGAATGCATTCTTGTGGATGTCAGGTTGATGGACTCTGATATGGTGATAACCTGACCTGAGATCTATCTTAGTGAACACTGTGGACCCATGAAGCTCACCCAAAAATTCATTTATGATGGGTATAAGAAACTTGTCCTTGACAGTAATGTTGTTGAGCCTCATATATTAATCCACACAGAACCTCCAAGAATTATCCTTCTTCTTGACTAAGAGGATTGGAGCATCAAAGGGACTATGGCTTGGTTGTATGATACCTGAGCTGCGCATCTCTCTAACTAACTGTTCGACCACAAACTTCTGAATATAAGGGCACTTGTAAGGTTTTTGATTAGTGGGTTCAGAGTTTGGCTTGAGGGGTATGGTGTGATCCAAACTTCTAGTTGGAGGCAACTACTTTAGTTCATCAAAGATGTCACTGAATTCTTGTACTAATGGTAAAATAGGTGCAGGGATTTATAGAGAAAGTATGGAAGTAGGGATGGAAAACAGTTGACCTATGAGACCATGGGAGTTTTTTATAAAGAAGACCTCCACTGCATCACCCTGAATCATCTTCAATGTGGTTTTGTTTGAAGTTCCCTTCAAGGTAATCTGCTTACCCTTATATTTGAAAGAAATGCTCAACTTTGACAAATTGAATACCACATCTCTTAACTTCCTCAACCAATTTTCCCCTAACACCATGTCAAACCCCCTACTGGTAATATCCTGAGGTCTTCTACAAATTGATGACCCTGCATAGTCCATTGCAGTTTAGAGCATATGCCAATACTGAATGTTTTCTCACCGTTAGCTACAGTAACCAACATATGAGTAGTATGTTGTACAATACATTTGAGAGTCTTGGTTAGAGCATAGTCAATAAACGTGTGTGCTGCCTATGTCCACTAGAAGTGAAATAGTGTTTTTTTTTTATTTCACTAGGAATTCTAATTGTGTCACCACCTACATTGTCAGTCAATGCATGTAGTGAAATTTCCATGTCAGATTCCACTGCTTTCTCATATATCTCATCTTCTTCTTCCATATCTGGGATTAAGGTGGCTCCACTTGCATCATGAACAACTGCTGCCTTCCTTTGTATAAATGACCTGGTTTATAGACTGCATCACAATTATAACACAACCCCTTATCTCTTCTCAATTTCATCTTCTTATGAGTTAACCTTTTAATTTCTGGTAATGGTGGGCTAGATTTTGATGGTGTAGTAGCTTCAGATTTAAGAGTAAATTGAGTGTTGGAAGAGCTACTTGCTGTGGTGTTATGATTTTTGGAGGAAAATTAGCATATGAATATGATTTATTAGATGTAAAGGAGTTTGAGAAGGATCTATTGAATGGTTTGTTAGATTTAACTTACAAGTTACATTTCATCTCTTGCATTCTAGCCAGTGAAAATGCTTGTAATTGTGTTTGGGATTAAACATCAAAATAGAGTTTCTTATTTTATCCTTAAGACCACTGATAAAACTTAGAATAAAGTATTCTTCAGTCAGATGAAGGTTCTTACTTAACATAAGGGGTTTAAGTGCTTCAAACTACTCAATATAATCTTATATTATAGTGACTTGAGTTAATTTTGTAAAGGCACCAACATCAACTGGATTTTCAAATCTAGTACAAACACCCTCAGACAAATTCTTCCAAGTTAAGACAACTTTACCAATTTGAAATTCATGAACCACTTATCAGCTTTACCATCTAAATAAATGGACACAAGGCTTACCTTCCGAGACTCATCAATCTGGTTGAGATAAAAATATTTTTCACTCTTCTGGACCCAACCCCTAGGGTTTTCACCATCAAAACGAGGGAAATCTAGTTTTGGAACTCTAGCTTGAATATGATACTCATGATTACCAGAAGGAGGAGTGAAGAAATTACCTCCATCGCCAGCGTTTGAAAAACCTTCACCCGTATTATGAGGTCCTAAAGTTCTTCTTGGATCTACAAATATACGATTATCAAAAGGGTTTGTTGAATTAAGAGTTACAACTAAATCTGCTAACTGAGAACGTAGGTCGTCCTTAGTGATCATTGTAGAAGATAAGTCCCTCAGCTTTTCTTCTAATTCAGTTAGTTTTGGTTGTTGCAGTTTAGTGATTTTGACAATATCTTTCACTGTTGGGTTACCAGATCCTCCCATGACGATCAATGACTCTGATACCAAATGTATTATACTTAGGACAATTGATATCAAATTTGTGAAGAAATGAAGAAGAAAGACATTAAACACGCAATTATCTTGTTCAAGATGAACGCAACCTTTGGTTCTTTCATCAATATTTATCGATAAACTCTCGGATGGTTTCCTTACATATTTATACCCCTTTTTCAACGACCCTAACATCGACCATCACTAACAGAACACCTGACAACATCTTAGGCTAACTACCTGAAAGCAATAAAAGCTAAAACAACCCAAACTACTAAAAGCAACCCCTAATAATGCTACTACTTATTTTATTCTGGATTAAGGCACCCCATGTACATGACAAAAACATTTATACCCTTATACATAATCTCATGCCCCTATTTAAAAAAAACAAAAACTAAACCCAAAATTATTATTAAAGGATATCCCCACCACCGGTTACCACCACCTCCAAACACCACCACCGCATCCCACCACCTACCACCCACTACCACCTGCCAACCACCACCACCACCCGCCAAGCACCATCATTTCCCATCACTATCATCGCCCACCACCGCTACTACCTCTACTCACCACCGCCACCACCACCATATATGACATGTGTAATCAGCAGTTACACATGCCACCACCACCACATACGACATGTGTACTCAACAGTTACACATCTAAATATAACATGTGTAAACAACAATTACACATTTATACACCACCACAACTCACCACCATATGCATATTGACATATGTAATCAGAAATTACATATGCATATTAACACGTGTAATCAGAAATTACACATGCATATTGACATGTGTACCGACCAGCCACACATCCAAAAATATACAAAAAATACATATATTGCTTTATTATTCATTTCACTTACAATAATTTCTCCATTAATCCATTATAGTATTTAACCACCACATAGAAGTTACACATGATTTCGGCGAAGGAAAACATTGACAGAAAAAAATTATCCAATCCATAGTTTGATAACCAAAAAATGAAAAGAACACAGATTCAATATTTAAACTCTTTAACACTAATGTACCAAAAATACTTGTGATGTCTTTCAAACAAAAACGAAAAATCAATTGAATCTTTAAACCCTGTTAGATTTCTTGAAACTCTACCTATTCCTCTTCTTAACTTCAGACTTGGCAACCTTGAGACTCATGTGCACAATATGCAACCTTGTAAGAGCAACACTCTTCAAGTCCCTTATGTAGAAGTTATCAGCAACCTGAAGAATAACAACAAGCAATCAACTTTTATAAGATTTAATAACAGTACGCACAAATTGGTTCAGTCATATCATCTTCCTGAACAACTAAATTTTTTTATTTTAACATATGCAGTAAGGAGTTACGCATACATCTGACTAATGTAATTAGGAGTTACACATCCATCCGCTATATGTAAATAAGAGTTACAGATGCATATAACATGTGTAATTAGGAGTTACACATGCATGTGACTTAAACCTCATGCTTACCTATAAGTTGATGTGATGCTTACTTCACATCTGAATTGCTCCAGTACATCACCACATAGGTCTTGGTCCAGGAACTCCTTCACATCAACCTCCTGTCGTGCATTAAAAATACTATCGTACTAAAGAAATCCAGCAGGAAAACTTGTATAAACAACAAAACATACAAATTGATCACAAATAGTATAACTTACAGTGTTATTCCAATCTGCATAATATAGTTTTCCATAAGGACCTGGAACATATAAAACATAGACTTTATATCCCATCCAATTTGAATGTGTAACTAGCAACTACACATCCATATATCATGTGTAGTCAACATTTATACATGTTCTTACTAAGGATTGTAGGTGCCTATCTCTACTAGGAACTTCAGTAACATGTTCATCTTGCAATAGAAGTTCGCAGAAGCTCGTGATATCTTTTGAACTAGCTAAGTCAAGTAAATCTATAACATGAATATTGTACTCCCAGACAACCAATTGATTTATGTCATGTATAGTACAGATAAATATAAATTGTCATATGCCCAAATGAAAACTACGGTGCAAATGAGAGCAATAAGTATAAGAGAGATCTGTTTACCCCTCAACCCATATAATAATCTATGTAAATTTCAGTAACTTTGCCATGAGTAACTTTCCCAACGCTTCGAGGCCCTTCTCTGAAACCTTGCTCCCACGCTTCGCAACTGCCTCCAACACAGACACCTTCAAAACAAAATTACAAACACCAAATGAGTCAGCTGCCTCCAATGCATGTGTAATCTGTTAGTACACATATAAAATGCATGTGTAATCAACTGTTACAGATCCTTATGAATGCAAAAAATATTTATATAGGCAAGCATACAAGCTAAATCTTCCTCTAAAATCTGCATCTCCACCACCACCACCTTGCTATTACTACAGTTTTATAAGTTTCAAATACCATGGCTAGCAGCCAACAAATACCATTTCCAGTAAAGGTTTCTGCTAACATAATGAAACTACGGTAGAAGATTGAACTGCTAATGAAATTGAAGGCATAATTTTTTGATTAGATAATAGTTTGTGTCATGAAATTGCATTTGTTGTTACTATTTAAACAACTTAAAACAAATTCCATTAAATTTCATGAAATCTATCAAGAACAAATGAAATTAAAAATTAAGAGTGGATGAAATTCAAATTAGATATATGGGTAATAGAGATGATGATTCGCTTATGTCGAATCTCAAATCAATTTTTAGATCGAAGCTAGAAATTAAGATATACAACGATTTTGACGAAGAACAGACTGAAAATTTTGTTTAAATTTTTCAAGAAATTAGATAAAACAACCAGAGTAAGTAGATGATTGTAAATATAAGCTCCGATTTCGGTTCAAATAAGTTAATTGAAAAGCATCTGAAAATTTAGGTTTTGAAAACCCTAAAATGCTTTTCTGAAATCAATCAATTAAAATCTTTCAATCGAAGCATCATGACAAACATAAGAGGAGACTTATATGTATACTTAGCTCACTGATGAATAAATGTTGAATATGCAGAAAAAAAACATTGAAATTAATCGATTCAAACCTAAATTTAATCAAAATGAAAAACAAAAAATTAATCGATTACCTCTGTTCGAATTCAATTTAGAACCCTAGAATATCTTCTTATAAGAACTGGAGAGAGAAAATGAAATTATAAATGAAAATTTTCAATGACTTTTCATATGATATATATATACAAAAGGGTATTTTTATCATTATTAAAATACAAAATATAAAATTTTGGACCAGATATGAAGAGAAATTAATGTTGTAGGCCTAGTAATAATATTTTTCCTAAAATATGGAGTAAATCGTAAAGAATCCATTTTATGGGGTTTACTAATGTATAACCCATATAGTATAATATTGGTAGTAGTTTTCACTTGTTAAAATGTGATTCTAGTTGTCACTGGGAGAATTGATGTTGTCAAATGGACTACAAATATTATTATAGATATAGTGTAAATTTATTAGCTAGTTTAATTTTATTGATAAAATTAAATCATTACATATAATTATACCTTATTTATCCAAGCTAAAATGTCTCGAGGAAAATTATCATAATATTCAAAATTAATACCACTAATTCTAGCTTTTTATATTCAAGGAATCTGTTACTCCATTTCTCATTCTCCTATCTCACTTACATGACCAATTAATCTTTCCTAACAACAAAAAATTAATGTCTAAAATAATTCCTTGATCCGAGCAGTGAACACAAGGAGAAGACTTATTTATAGATTTTTATTAGCAGTTCATTATCCAACTCAAACACCACTTTATCATATTCCATGGAATAACCCATATCACAACCTCTTTTAGTGTCAGGCACTTCAGTTATTCCACTTTTTGGTCAGCAATCAACCATGTGTCACAGTACCTTCCTTTAACTCCTTGACAAAAACCTATAAAATCATGGATAATTAATCCAATTTCTGTTTTTCCAGTTTCTTTAAAGAAATAAGCATCCATATTTATCTTTATAAGATCTATCCGATGGCTCCCAGGTATGAGTCTGAGCTGTAAGAGTTACATTATTAACATTAACAATACTTGTATCAGAACTGCAAGGGTTACTAAGAATCTTTATTCTTTCAGTGGTAAATTTGTGTGGGTAGTTTGAGGCCTATTCAAATTATTTTAGGCCTACAATATGAGTTAAAATATGGTTATTTTGAAGTAATTAAAACTATCCCTTATCCACTTATTTTTAATTAGTGTTAACCAATTCAATTAATAGTTAAATAATCGTGTTAGATGTGAAATTAACTAGTATTTATTGATCATCAAAACATAAAAATTTTGATTTTTTTTCTTCTTCTTTTTACACGATGACTGATTGTTATTGATCCATGAAGAACGTCAACCAAGAATCAACATATGTTCTTCATTTTTATGACTGATTGTTTTTGCTGTTCTTGATCCATGATGAACATCAATCCAGAATCAGTATATATTATTTATTTCATGGAGGTTGATCGTAATCGGCGGATACAACCCTCCACATGTGCCAATTGATAAGAAAAAACCTCAAAAATGATATATTTTGCATAAAAATATGTTCATAATCGGCGAATAAGGTTTTCCACATGTGCCGATCGTAAAAAACTCTAAATCAAGAGTTTCTCTTCAATTTATTTTTGTCAAAATCGGTTGATATAAATGCGCTTATCAACCTATTGTAAACCTGAGCATTTTCTTTGACTATTTTGCTCATAAATTCTTTGTCCGACGTCAGAATAACCTCTTTTTTTTTGCGTCGAACTCATATTTTCAACCTCTATAAGATAAAGATAAGAATTATTGGATTTGGAAAAGTTCCAGTTGGTATTAGATCCAAGGAAATAAAGTGATATATGCAAAGGAAATATTGTTGGTAGGAATGCACCGATTGAACCGAATTTAAAAATAAACTTTGATACTTCATTTAATGAAGTGGCAAAACATGCAAGCCCATATCTAATATTATGAGATGTTGTAGGCAACAATAATGTGAGCCAATCAAAGCTCTAGATGCTGAGCAAGATGAGGCATTAACTCTTCTTCAAGCAGTGTGATGGGCCAGGAGAAAGGATAAGTTCATCATGTAGGGAACTGGAAGAACGTGATTTTAGTTGTCAATGCGAGAATTAATGCTGTGAAATGGACTGCCAACAATATTATTATAGATATTTTAAATTTGTTAACTAGTTTTGAGTCTTGGAAATGCACCTACATGGGAAGCTGGGTTGCAGTGACGCGAACACGGTGACGTGAATACAAATAAATTCTCAAAATCCTAGGACACGGACACGTTATGAAATCAATGATATTTCCCACCAAATTGTATATATTATGAATGTAACTTCTCAACAATGCTAATAAATTGTTGATAAATATTAAATTTGTGTAAGAATAAACATATACACCAATAAATGATACAAATACAAAAAATTCAAGTATTATTGGTATACATTCATATTAAAATAGGATGTGACATATGCGTACGATGTCACCGATGCGTCGCGTCGTGGAGACACGCATATCCAAGTGTCGGACACGAGTCTAACGCGGACATGTGACCATTTTAGGTACGTCCTTGCAACCCAGGTGGGAATGGATTTAAATTACATTAATGATGATGATATAGCTAACAACCCGTTTGTTTTTTTTCCTGACTCACCATCTGAATCTGACTCGGTCCAAGTCATATGTCAGATTTATTTGTTAGTTTGAAACAAATATAACTCGCTATCTAACTCAGACCTAATCCCTGACTCGGATCCGTTTAAGTCACATAATAAAATTTCCCTAACTCATAGAATCAAACCACTGACTCACAAATTTTTAAATCGGTTTAGTTAGATCCAACTCACATAAACACATTGAATCAGATCCAGGTAAATCAAATGATCTCAGTCCCATCCTGACAAGTCCAATCTAGATAATTCAGATGCAGAATAAAAAATTAATAAACATGATGTAAGTTGAAGACCAAATTTTGCTTAAAATTAGAAAGGTAAAGCTGGGATGTGTTACCATTAGGCATACGGCCTTTACTGACAGCGGCAGTCGACCCAAATCTCTCCCTACTTACATGTCCAGGTGACTCCAGTATCTTCTTTCCACCGTTTAAACCCTATGCGTTTCATTTTTCGCGGGAGAAATCTTTAAGCCAAAATCTCTCGCGAGTAGAGACTGAAATTAGGGCAGCAGTATATCAATTAGCAAACAGTGGAAACCCTAAAACAGCATAAATTATAGAACTTGAAGTGATACATAATGAATATGGCAGATGAAAGAGAAATTAAAGTTGAAGATCAAAGTGGATCTGAAACTAAGGTTTTAATTTACACATAGAATTTGATTGTGTTCTATTTATTCGATTAAATCATATTTAGAAGAAAAAAAAATTGATTCTTTTTGGGGGGGTTTGATTTGTCACAGGAAAAAAAAGCCAGAGATGTTTTATTGGTTGACAAGTACAATGTAGAAGCCTCAGAAATTCTAGCAAGTGAAGCTCTGGTAAGTAACTCATATTTGTATTCGTTTTTGCGACATAGTTTTTATTAGTTGCATGATTCCACTTTGTGAAGCGTTGCAAATGTACGACCAACTTTTTAGATAACTATCCACTTTGTGATGTGGTGCAATTGGGTAATCTATGTAGGGTTTGCCTATAACTGAAGCGGTGGAAATTTACGAACAACTTCTCTCAACATTTCCTACAGCTGTAAGTTACTTCATTGTCGAATCATTACCTTGAGACCAATGATTTAAAAGACTGTTGCATTTGTTTTCCCTGTTTGGTCTGAAGAGTTATTCTAGTAAACGGCTAAAATAATGTTTGTGTGAGTTTCAACTTTCAACTTTCCAAATAACAATCCCAGTTTTGGTATGCACTCTGGTGATGCAAAATTTGTTGCATAGCTGAGGGAGTACATCTAATTATTTGTCATTTGCAGGCTAAGTATTGGAAGCAGTATGTGGAGGCACACATGATTGTAAATAATGATGATGCAACAAAACAGATATTCAGTCGTTGCTTATTTGACTGTCGACAAATTGCTCTCTGGTAAATATTTGGGATGCCCGCTTGTCCTTGTATTGCAAAAGGAAGAAAAAAAAAAGTTTAGTAGATTTGTATATTATATTTGGACTGCTCACTTGTTCCCGTGTTGGAAAAAGAAGAAAAAGAAAGTCTGTGGTTCTGCGAATAGCAGAATGGATAACGATTTATATATTTGTGTCACATGTTTTTTCCAGCATTAAACAGCCTTTATTAACATATTGCTATTGGATGTGTAGGCGATGCTATATTCGTTTTATAAGGAAAGTGAATGACAAGAAGGGAGCCGAGGGACAGGAAGAGACTAAGAAAGCTTTTGAGTTTATGCTTAATTATCTTGGTAAGAAAAAGGTTGATGCTTTATGTGAAAGTGTTATATTTTTGTCCCATATTTTTCTTTTGCCACAGTACTTGAAAATATATTGATGTGAACAAAACATATGATAAGAAAATAGTTGACAAGAAAAGGCAAGAAGCATCATCGCTTGTCGATGTCAACCCATTTTACTGTGGTTCCTTTTCAGAACTTGCAATTTCTGCTTGCGTCAAAGGTAATTACGTGAAATTTTGGGACAACACCAGAAAGTGACTGCATATTGGCACCATACTGCTGTCTGAAATTACCATTAACCCAATTATATTTGGCTGGGAGTTCATTCAGCTCTACAGAATACCTCGTGGCACCTTCTGAGGAAGTGATGATGAATATATGCAACAGTACTAAAATCCCTTTTGAAAATGTAGACCTTGTAGAAATTTTTCCAGCAGCATTTTATCAGGATGTTGATTGAGTAGGAATTTTGGGAGATGGAGTTGAGATCCTTGTGTTCCCTAGTGACTGCTTTAAGTGCTTTAACAGTGTTAGTTTCAACCTTAGTAGCTAGGAACGTGAAAGGGCTTCACGAATCTCAGTGAAATTCGCGATTTTGCGCTCCTCACTGAGATTCGTATTGGGAGCGCGCTCCTAACATGGGAGAAACGCGCTCCCAACAAGGCAGAAACGTGTGAGTTTTTTTTTTTCTTGATAAGAAAGGAAATATATGTTAGAATGGAAAAGATATATACAAGAAAGAATAAGATATCCCATCCAGATTCTCTCAAATCTAATTATTTTTGAATGAGATATCCCATCCAGATTCTCTCAAATCTAATTATTTGTCTTGATAAAAAAGGATATATATATATTAAAAAGGAAAAAATATATACAACAAACTAAACTTCCAGCATTTCCAACGTGAAATGAAATTCCTACAACTACCATCATTTAATATTTAACTTTAATGTTTTTGTCTTATTTCTTGATTATAAAATTGGAGAATTAGTAATATAACTAATATATATATGTATATATGTATATAATGTAATTTACGCTCCCGACACGCTCTTCGAATTTGATTTTTGAGACATTTAATGATTTTCGATTCTGTTTCCGATTTCGTTCCCGACTACGCTCCCGCTCCTGGCTACTAAGGTTTCAACTAAAAAGAATCGAAAGTAGATTTAACATGCTCATTAACCTCTTGTTCTTTTATATTATTTAACTTTCTACATCCTTGTTGAATCTGGGTTGTACCCTATGCTCAAGCTATGGTTATTTTTCTGGTAAGACAATTCAATTTAGTAGTGCATAGTTATCTAAAAAAAACTCCTGCTTTCTTGTTCTATCAGGGTCTGACATTGCATCTGGGCCCGTATGGATGGAATACATCACGTTTTTGAAGTCATTGCCGGTCTGTTATAGCTTTTTTCTACCATATCCTATTTCTTATAGGTTTTTAGTGCTGAGCTAGTATGTAATTCAAATAAATCTCCTTTCTTTTCTTAGAGCTTTTATAAGATTCTCTTGCAGGCTACAAATCCACAGGAAGAATCTCATCGTATGACTTCAATAAGGAAAGTGTACCAAAAAGCTATAATTACACCTACTCATCATGTGGAACAGCTGTGGAAGGATTATGAGAATTTTGAGAATACTGTTAGCCGTGCACTGGTAATTCTTTGATCTGTTTTCAAGATGTAGGATCAGTATCCCAACAGTTAGGAGGTTCTTTTTATTATGAGTATGAGATAGGAAGGGTCTATGTGTTATCTTTGCTTTACCAATTGCCATCTGGATTCTTGAATAATTTTTCAGCATGTCTCTACAGAATCCTTATAGTCACGTGGCCTACTTTTCTACTAACAATAATGGAATACCAGATGGTATTAAATATCATACAACTTGTTTAATATTGCAGGCAAAAGGGCTGGTGTCTGAATACCAACCAAAGTACAACAGTGCCAGGGCCGTCTATAGAGAACGAAAGAAATATATTGATGACATTGATTGGAATATGCTTGCTGTACCCCCCTCTGGATCCTACAAGGTAGATTATTTGTCTGTTTCCCTGTAAAGTTTTTCTTTCTTACAATCATGAACATGTTGGTACAATTACAGTTTGACTCTATGACTGCAAAAATCACATTAACTTGTCTCTGTTACTCAAAATCATAAGTGTGTTATTCATAGGGATAGAGCTAGAACTCACATTCACGTTTCTTCTTTTATTCTGCCACCTTAATAATGTTGCATATGGGTTTCTTTGTCTTAATGCAAAGATTCCTTCGATTCCGGTATTTTTATTTTTGTCTTTCTAAGTTTTCCACATAGAAATGTATGAGTGGGTGCAATAGAAGTTATGGATGTGACTGTTCGTGAATGATGACACCCTTGATAGCTTGGTTCAAGGATGTCTACTGTGCCAAATTGGCTACAGTGGAGCTCGGTAACCTGAATCTGGATATAAAAAAATCTTGCAACTTCCTCCTCCTCGCGGAATTATAGGATTATTAGGCATACCATTCTATTCGCTTTTGCTTTCTCTTACTCACTTGTCTAGGAGGATGATTTAAGGAGCTGAAGCGACTATGTAGATTCAATGCAAACTGCTTTACAAGTTGTTCGTGATGAGTAGCCGTAAAATTAATTGTTTCTTCTCCTATTACAGGAAGAGCAGCAATGCATGGCTTGGAGAAGGTTTTTGGCCTTTGAAAAGTAAGAAACTGCACCACTATATGTTTTCATTCAGCAATAAAGTTAGGGTGTTGCGCAAAATAACTTGATTTTCCTATGGGTAATTCTGTATCCCGTGTAGATTTTTCCTCCTGTATGATGTCTAATTTCTCTTAAATTGGAACAATTTGCAATCTCATTCACTTCTGAGAAAGGAATGATTGCAAGTTCTGGAGTGATTTTCTTATCTGATCAGTTATTAGGAAATCTCTTTAGATTATCTGAAATTTAATTAACTGTGTTAATCTTTGCAGAGGGAACCCACAAAGGATAGATAGTGGATCTTCTAATAGTCGAATCACCCTCACCTATGAGCAGGTACACATGTGGGGTTGGTGGTGTGTTCTACTTGGTTTGTATTTCTGTAAGATGTAACTAGTGAATGGCATGTCATTCGGCATTGCATGTTTGCTTAATTATACACTTAAGTCTGTGAGTTGTTCAGAGTACATGAATTTTTAAAAGGAGTTTAGATGTCTCTAGATTTCCTTTTCTTGTTTAGGGTGATCGTCTGTGGATTGATATGTCCTTTAAGACATTTTAATAGAAACTGAAGCTCCTCGTGGTCTTATTGTCAAATCCTCCTTCTCCTTAGAGTACTTAGTATGAAGGTTTTGTTCATGCCTAATTGAGGACGGCATGTTTAAATTTCTTTTCTCATAGCAGTACACGACAGTAGACACATTATAACACTGATGGTGAAAATGTCTGGGATTAACTTCTTTTTTGTTGTTGTTGATATTAATGATTTATCCATTTCTGGTCGCCACAAAATATTTTCTTTTCTTCTGTATTTGATTTTTTAGCTATTGCAAAGTTCAGTTTTCCATTTACCTCAAAGGTATTAAAGAGATTAGCTTCCATGAGATATAACCTTACCTCTTTTAACTTTCTCTTTTTGTTTGAGTACTTTGATTTTTCTCAATGTATTGTTGACAAGGGAGTTTCTCAATTGCTATGCAGTGTCTAATGTATCTATATCATTATCCGGACATATGGTTCGACTATGCTACATGGCATGCAAAAAATGGTTCTATAGATCTTGCTATCAAATTATATCAGAAGGCTTTGAAAGCTTTACCTGGTATTTACTCTTTCATTACTCCTCTCTCCACGTGTAATTGGCTCTCCAATAAATAGGTCGCTCTACCAATAGGTTTTTTTCTTACATGTATTTTATCTGCTTTGTTGCTAGTATCAAAATCAGACCCTATACCTTGATAGAATTTGTACGGAAGTATACTCTTAAACAAGTCATAATTTATGTAGAGTAACTTAAGTATGTGGAAAGTCTGAAGTACCTCATATTTGCTTCTCTTTTGCTAGATTCTGAAGTGCTGAGATATGCCTATGCTGAACTGGAGGAATCCCGTGGAGCAATTCAGGTACAGAGAGAGTCTGACATGTTATATTTATTGTTCTTCTGAGCCCCCTGGTATTTGCCTCTTTGACATGAGTTCTACTTTATGCAGCCTGCTAAGAAAATATATGAGAGCCTTTTAGGGGATGGGGTCAATGCAAGTGCATTGGCACACATACAAGTAAGCAGCATTTGACCTTCTTAACTAGGCGGTGACATATCTTGGTTTTTCTACTTGTTGCATTGCTCACCTCGTGAATTTTGCTTTGGGTTACAGTTTATCCGTTTTCTGAGAAGAACTGAAGGAGTTGAAGCTGCTCGCAAATACTTCTTAGATGCTCGTAAATCTCCAAACTGCACGTATCATGTCTTTGTTGCTTATGCAATGATGGCATTTTGTCTGGACAAGGATCCAAAGGTCATTCGGCATTTGAATTTGCTACTACCCTTACCATGTTTTCTGCAAATATTGCTTTCAGTTATTCAACCAGAAACAACCTCTTTCTGTCTAAATGCAGTGCTGGGTTTTGATAGGTGATAGTCCTGTGCAGTTCCAGTCTGATAGTTTTGGATATCATTATAACTGCAAGTTATATCAAATCTCGTGGGTTGTATGTCTGTTGCATGCCAACTTCTTTGTCTGGAGCACTATATAGCTGATACACTCGTAATTAGTAGCCTAGGCAGAGAATGTGTGGAAGAAAGAAACAAGATAGAGAAAGAGTTATCTATTTTTAAAGTACAATATATCATGTTCTTCACCTCCATAATGCCAAAAACCTTACTGTACCTAATAGGTGTGACCCATACAGCTATAGGTATAGAGATTGAACTTACATGGAACGGAAGGAATGCAACTTTAATGTTATATGAATCTTATTTGGGCGTGGATGATTTTTTTTAGTTAGACCCTTGAGCTAATATCTGCAGATGATGTTGTTTAAAGGTACATTATTTGGCTATACTGCAGTGTTATAAGCTCCAGGTATTCATTTGTTGGATCAGACTAGTCAGAGACCATAAAATAAAAACCTTCTTGTACTCTAGCTCCGTTATATCAACGATTAAGCGTTACGTTCAATTAAATAAGGATATTGTTGTCTCTATGTCTTCGAACAATTTTTTCTATTAGGCGAGTCTAAGAGATGTTTCTTTAAAGGCCTTGTTGACTTTCATTTTGTGTTGCTGCAGGTGGCGCACAATGTCTTTGAAGCTGGTTTGAAAAGATTTATGCATGAGCCTGGATACATTCTTGAGTAAGTTAGAGATTCTTTTCCTAGCCTCTATCGAGAAGTCGATGGAGTTGCAGGTGTCCTGCTCTTAAAGAACTCCTGATTTTGTTTTTGTTTTTAACTTGGTGGCACCCTGTAACATATGTCCACTGGTGCATCTTATTCATAGCATCCACAAAATCTATTTCCTAACCTAAACTTACAGATACGCAGATTTCTTGTGCCGTTTAAATGATGATAGGAATATTCGTGCTTTATTTGAGAGGGCCTTGAATTCGCTCCCACCAGAGGAATCTGTAGAGGTATGATCCTTAAGTTTCACTGTGACCTTTTGGATGTTGTCTTGTGATGAACTCCCTTTATTTTCTCTGTGACATGTTACTGGGTGCAGATCAAAGGACTACTTCATTCACCATGAGCTTGTATTCGTGGGTCAGTGTTGTTTCTTCTTATGTTCTCGTTGTTCTGTTTATTTGCAGGTCTGGAAGCGGTTTACCCAGTTTGAGCAAACATATGGCGATCTGGCTAGTATGTTGAAGGTTTGCTTCCTTGTCATCCTTTTTAGCTTATCCCTAGGTTTTGGCGGTGACTACAATTTGTTGGTATACAATGTTTTTCATTCACTATTCATGCATTGACCTTTTCAACTTGTTTTGGTCCAAGCAATTCAGTTGTTCATCTGAGTGACTCAAAATCAAAGTAACAAGTAATTTCCAAAACTTGCATATAATTCACACCAGATTGTATAACAGTGTTTGGCTGAATTGGCTGATTAAATTGATTTAAAGGCCTTAGTTATGATGAGTTCTGCTGCATGAAGTGTTGGCTTTATGCAACTCTCACCCACTTTTTGTCGATTCAGGTAGAGCAAAGGAGGAAAGAAGCTCTTTCTAGAACAGGTGAAGACGGATCCTCGGCATTCGAGAGTTCTTTGCATGATGTTGTGTCAAGGTACAGTTTTATGGATCTTTGGCCATGCTCATCTAAAGACCTGGATTATTTGGCACGTCAAGAGGTACGTTATTGGTTTTTGTCTGGTAGATGCTCTGACTGATTGATGTTATATATTCTTCTGTTATCCGAGTGACTTCTCTGTCAAACAGCGGAAGCTATTGAAACTGATATACTCATTGAAAATTCTGTGCAGTTATTTTTCTTTCCTTGTCTTGTTTTTTTGGTTAGCTTCATTTGTATGGTTCCCTAAAGACTGAGTTTTCAACTGGTTGATTTAACCTCTGCAGTGGCTTGTGAAAAACATTAATAAGAAGGCCGAAAGGTCAATTCTATTAAATGGAGTTGGTTCTCTAGGTACCATCATCTCCCTTACCTTCTACAGTATCATGTGTTAAGTGTTGGTACTTTATACATGTTATGTTCTTTTAGGTGCAGAAAAGGGTTCTGCTGGACTCCCAAATAATGCAAAAACATCTACTACATCTACTAAAGTTATTTACCCAGATACTTCCCGGATGATTGTTTACGACCCCAGGCAAAAGCAAGGTACACAACCAGATATTTACTTTCAGAATTATGGAGATTATTTAAGCACGCGGGTAAAGCTATGAATTGTTGAAAACACTATCTCAAAGTTCAGACAACGATAATTGGTTTAAGTGCTGAAAATTTGTTAATGATGTTTCATGTCAATGTTGGTATCTTTGTACTAATGTTGAAATAACTAAATATTCGTCATCTAATCATATCTGTTTGGCAATGCTGTGTATCGATATATGTATATATGGCCTAACTAGTTGTTACATTTGAATATAGGTGCCGCATTACTTCCTAAAACTACAGTACCTGGGCTTCCAGCTGCTTCGAACTCAGTACTACCTGCTCCTGCTGCCCCTTTAGCTGGTGGGACTGGAACAACAAAAGCACTCAATGAAATTTTAAAAGTGCTGCCTCCGGCTTTGGTAGCTTTTGTAACGCACTTGCCCTCCGTTGATGGTACTGCTTAAACATCTTCGTTTTCCATCCATTAAATATGACCATTTTACTTTGACGTGATTGAAGATTTCCCATGCTGTGCTGCTCGCCTTTAAATATTGTTTAAATCCACCTACGCATGCATCTCTAGAAATCTGAGTATTTGTTATTTTTGGGAGTTGTGTTTTTGCTCTAGTGTTTTAAGGGTCTATTTGACCCCATATAGTAAGGGATAGGACAATGCTAATGTAATCCCTCAATCAGGCTGTAACATAAAGCCCATGACTCATACTGTTGCACTGTGTTGAAGTTGTTTAAATTCGAAGAAGACTTGATAGATAAAAGGGAGATATGTTACATATGCTGTCACATTTTTTTATATAGCTACCCACCTAGCTTAACATGGCTTTTAATGTGTTGCAATGACAGGGCCTTCACCAGATGTGGATATAGTTTTATCGATATTACTGCAGAGTAATGTTGCTCCTGTACAGACAGGAAAATTAGGAAATCCTCATCAGCAAATGCCATCAGCCCCCACTCATAGCACGAGTGATCTTTCTGGTGCAAACAAGTTGCGCCCCAACCCAGGTGGTGTGCCTTTCAAATCAATTAGAGAAGTTCATTCAGGAGGAAAGAGAAAAGACATGGACAGTATGTGTTCTCTTGCATCTTTTACTTCTTTAGCTTATTGTGCAGCATTTAAATTATCAATTTGAGTAGAAAAACAAAAGTGGAGTGAAACCCAACAGAGTCTAAGCTGCTTGGTTCTCCAAAAACAACAGCAGCTTAGAAAAGCAAGATAATATAAATACCTGCAGTTAGAATCATACCACAGTTAGTAGTTTAAACTTTTTTTTTTCTCTTTTCGATTGCCTAATTTTGTTGGCATGGGGCACAATCCTCAGGCTGTCAATGGTGACAGGATCAAGAGAAGTCGCTCAAACTTTTGAGGTTTAATTGCTTGCTTATGATAAGTAAGAGCTTTGTATCATTGTTATTTGCAGAGCAACAAGAAGACGAAACCTTAACCCAAAGTCGACAACTTCCAAGAGATCTTTTCAAGATTAGACAAATGCAGAAAGCTCGGAGAGTAACCAGTTCACAAACTGGATCAGCATCCGGCGGTGGAAGTGCCTTCTCAGGAGAGCTGTCAGGCAGTACTGAGTGATTGATGTAACTTAAATAACACACTTTTTGACATGCACTGTAAATGTAATATAAATTTGTATTCAATTTAAGCAATTATGTGCAAGTCCTCAAGCCCACCAGAATCATATAAATTGGCCATATTCGGTTACGTCGTTAGGATTCTATAACCAACCCGCATTTATTTACGAGTTTTTGCTCAGAGAGGCCAAGATTGAATCAGGTAGTATTGACTGTTCCACTCTTGTTATACCTATTTCTTATTTTACGTTTTTCGTCACAATTTAACTCTTCATACAGTGGTCACTTTATTATGTTAACAGTTTGTAATTTGTGTTAGTGATATACCTAGTCTTGCAATCTCGCTGGTTTTTGAAATACAAAATATTTTTGAAACTAGTTTTTTATATTTGTAGATTAACCTTTACACCTCACAGTATGTAATACATCGTGGAAATCTATTGTTGTTTGTTCCAGTTCCTATTGTTTATTTGTCTGGTAGGCTGATATAGGGGCTCCAAATTCAATATAGACATCATGAAGTAAAACTCAAAAACCCCTTATTCATAATATTTTCACAATACCCAAACCACCCTTGATTAGTAATCTTAATTATATTAATTAGTTAAGATTAAATTAAGCTAATCATGATTAATTAAACATAATCATTTATTTAATCAAATGATTTGAATTTTTTTTTTTTTTGAATTTGTGTTTGGTGGGAAGAAAAACTAGATGAAATTTAAGAAAATTTTGTCGTTTTTTTTTTAAACCCTAGATTTTGATTCAATAAACCATAGTAGCATTGAGCATACCTCTAACTTATACTCTTGATCTCTTTATGGCTCAAATTTGATGAAATCACGATTTAAAAGATTGAATTTTTGTTGTTCAGAGAAATTTACGGTTGGGTTTTATGTCGAACCCAACCGTACCATAAGAACACCGAAGAACATCATTTTTTCCCAGATTTACAGTTGGGTTTTCAACCAAACCCAACCGTAAATCAAAGAACAATGATGAACACCATCATTTTCCCACAGTTACGGTTGAGTTTTCAACCAGACCCAACCGTAAGTAGAAGAAAAATGATGAACACCATTTATTCCCATAGCTACGGTTGGGTTTTCAACCAGACCCAACCATAAGTAGAAGAAAAATGATGAACACCTTTTTTTCCCATAGTTACGGTTGGGTTTTAAGGCAAAACCCAACCGTAGCACATCCTTTTGAGCATTGATTTTTTTGGTTATATTTGAGTTTTAAAAATCAAAATTTTGAAATAATTCAATCATTTTTACTAGATTGAAGGTAAATTGGGTGTTTGAAACAAAGAAAAAAAGAAAAACACACAAATTAGATAATCCAAATTTGTGTTATCCAGTACAATTTACGGTTGGGTTTTGGCTTATAACCCAACCGTAACATATTCTGTTAATTTTTGTTCCAATTTCAACACAGAATTACGGTTGGGTTTTGCCTTAAAACCCAACCGTAAAAAAGTTGTGGTGTTTGTACAAATTATATTACGGTTGGGTTTTGTTATCGGACCCAACCGTAAATGATCCTGTTAATTTTTTTTTGGTTTTCAATATACTCCAAATTGGGTTTAAAACACACATTTTTAACTTATTCATTCTATTGTAATAGATTTAAAGTAGTACATTAAAGGAAAAACAAAGGAAACGAAATACAATAGATCATTGGATGATTACACTTAAAGATAATGGCGATAATCAAACACCCGACTTGTTTCCATAATACGATAGCAATCTGTATGCTTGAACTCCTCCCCATATTTGATTCTATATTGCTCCATAGCCAACACATGCTGAAAAAAACAAATCTATTATAAGTTTGAATTTTTGAAATCTCTTTTTAATTAACGATTTATTAATCGACAAACTTACTATTTCCACACCGTTCTCGTAGGGATTTGCTTCGAATCTCATTTGTATTTCCAGTTTTAAGTTGTTCATTTGTCTATACAACGTCTCAAACCGTCTCTTGATGGCTCTCCACGTCCTATGATTTACATTCCTCTCTAATGCCGCAAACATTCGAAACACACGCTTCCACCATTCTTCAGTATCTTGATCCTCATGCCAATGTTCTTGTGAAACAACGCTGTTATTGTTGTTATAGAAGGGTCCATCGTAAGCATGCTCTACCATCGTATGCCACGCTCGAACAATTGCAACATCTTCATCATTCATGTATGTAGTTACCATTTTTAGTGGTTGAAAGGGTATGGTGAGAATAATGAGAAAGTCTAGAATTATAATGAGAATGAAAGGGATAAAGAATAATGAGAAAGTGACAAGGAAAGGTTTCCTTTTATAGGGAAAAGGAACCAACGGCTAGATTTTTCAAATAAAAAATCCGTTGGAATTGTCCTCTTTAAGAAAAAACAAATTCCGAAATTTTGAGAATCCCGTAGAATTTACGGTTGGGTTTTGCCTTGAAACCCAACCGTAATCTAGTTGTGGTGTTTGTACAATTTATTTACGGTTGGGTTTAGTAATCGAACCCAACCGTAAAATTGAGTTTTTAGTACGAATTTTAGTTACGGTTGGGTTGAGTCATCGAACCAAACCGTAACTTCTAGTGTTAGTTTTAGTATATATTTAATCATATAGTTACGGTTGGGTTTTACCTTGAAACCCAACCGTAATCTAGTTGTGGTGGTTGTACAATTTATTTTACGGTTGGGTTTAGTAATCAAACCCAACCGTAAAATTGAGTTTTTAGAATGAATTGTAATTACGGTTGGGTTGAGTCATCGAACCCAACCGTAACTTCTAGTGTTAGTTTTAGTGTATATTTTATCATATAGTTACGGTTGGGTTTTGCCTTGAAACCCAACCGTAAGCTAGTTGTGGTGTTTGTACAATTTATTTTACGGTTGGGTTTAGTAATCGAACCCAACCGTAAATTTGATCTTTTTTAGTATGAATTGTAGTTACAGTTGGGTTGAGTCATGGAAACCAACCGTAAAAAGGAGTTTTTAAGACAAAATTAGTTATGTTGGGTTTAGTTCATTTTCTTATCAAATACCAGAGTTGTTAAAAACCTTATTTTTAACATTAAAGGAAGAACTAAATGAAACAAAATACAATAGATCATTAGATGATTACACTTAAACACTTAATCATAACAACGAAACTCAAGATAGAAACTTTGTTCCAAGATACGATAGCAATCTGTATGCTTGAACTCCTTCCCATATTTGATTTTATACTGCGCCCTAGCCATGACATGCTGAAAAAAATAAATCAATTATAAGTTTGATTATTTTAAAACTTTTTTTAATGAACGATTTATTAATTGACACACTTACTCTTTCCACATTGGTTTCGTCGGGAAATGCTTCAACTCTCATTTTCATTTCCAGTTTTAGGTTTTCCATTTCTTCATACAACGCCTCAAAGAGTCCCTTGATGGTACTGCACGTCCTCCGATATCTATTCCCGTGTAATGCCACAAACATTTCAAACACACGCTCCCACCAAGAATCTTCCTCCCGACCGTCCATCCAATTTTCAGCTGTAACAACGTTTCTATTGTTGTTATAAAAGGCTCTCTCGTAAGCGTGCTCTATCATCGTAAGCCACCCTCGAGCAATTGCAACATCTTCATCATTTGTGTATCGAACCTTTTTTAATGGTTGAAAGGGTATGGTGAGAATGAGTTGGAAAATCTGGAATTATAATGAGAATGAAAGGGATAGAGAATAATGAGAAAGTGAAAAGGAAAGGTTTGCTTTTATAGGGAAAAAATTCCCAACGACTATATTTTCAAATAAAAAATCCGTTGGAATTGTATTTTTTTTGTCTTAATGAAACCCAACCGTAACAAATATGTGGTTATTGTGCAAATAATATTACGGTTGGGTTTTGGCTTAGAACCCAACCGTAATTTTTAGTGTGAGTTTTAGTCCATACGCTTTTACGGTTGGGTTTTGTAATGAAACCTAACCGTAACAAAAATGTGGTTTTAGTGCAAATTATATTACGGTTGGGTTTAATAATCGGACCCAACCGTAAACATAAGTTTTTTTTTGTGGAAATGTAGTTACGGTTGAGTTGAGTCATCGAATCCAACCGTAAATGATCATCTTCATCTCCTATATTCTTCATTTTTTATGCATAAATCAGTCTAGTATTTGTTTTATGTTGGTGGGAAATGTAGAAGAAAGATAAGAGAGTTTTAACCCAAAATTTTGAAAAACCCAAAATGACTGATTCTAGCGGCAAATTTGTGGAGGGTGAATCCTTGTATGATTGCCAAACTAAATTCTACATACCCATTGAGGGAGACCCAACTATGTATGATTATTTGGATGGTAGAGAGGTTTTAAGTGAAAGTTGTGATGCTGAAACTAAACCAAATGGAGAAAGTAGTCGTCAAAGTGAAGATTCAACTTCCGAGAATAGTCAGGTATACCTCTAACTTAAACTCTTTTTCATTTTTTGCTGATATTTAATGAAATGAGGTACATAATAGTGGTTTTTTTTT